>JAYESA010000018.1:61427831-61535331 GCA_036927795.1 Iris macrosiphon
CCGATGGCACACACTAGGAAGATATCCACTGAGGAACTTGAGTGGATTTCTTCTCCCCCACTATGAGTATTATTTTATATTACCTTTTGGCATTTAGCCAATGGCACTTGTTAGACAGTTTATCTGGATATTAGTTCCTCTACATGATTGTATATTATTTAGACCGCGGCTGACTTACAATCATGTACTCTTGAAAGTGTACTAGTGTACCATCCTGTATAACTAGTTTCATGATCATTCTGATAGAGTATCAGGGACGCCTAACTGCTTTATCTTACATGCTCATTCTTATTATTTCTTGGTTGATGATTGAGGCATAGATATCCTTGACCCTAGGTGACTTGATTGTAGTTTTTACCACTTTTCTCTAGACAACCTTAGCACATTGCAGGTTACTTCGATATTTTGTAAGGTGTGGTTGGCTGAGTCACTCTTTCTCTCTCCAGTATTCTGGTTCTGGGGAGTGACAGGTGCTCCCCAAGGTGAAACACTTGGTTGAATAAATCTTTTAGTTAACAGTTCTTTTATTTGTTTATTCAACTTTGCTAATTCTTTCTTATTCATAGGATACATTTTCTTTGCTACTAGTACTACTCCATGAACCAGATCTATAGTAAATTCTACTTTTCTATCTAGTGGTAGTCTTGATAATTTATCCTTAAATTTAGATACTATCCTCGAGAATTATTCTTTTTCAATGTTTTGGAATACTCCTCGAATTGGAAGCCTAATTTCTTTAATTTTCTCTGTTTGATCTTTCTTATGATCTCGAATAAATTCACGTATTTCTCTTCCTGGAAGTTGAAATATAACTATTTCTTTACCACAATCTATATTAGCTACTGCTAATGTCAACCAGTCCATTCTGAAGACTATATCATAATTGATCATTGGAAAAACCAAAAGTCTTACTCGAAATAATTTACCTACAATTTTGATTTGACAGGCTTTACATATATTATTGACTTCCACTAGTCTATTTTCCGTTAAAATTCTTAATTTCTTAGGTAATAGTTCAGTTTCAATCTCATACAAACATATAAATGCAGCATATATAAAGGAATGTATAGCGCCTGAATCAAATCATATTATTGTTGGATAAGATAAACTAATATTATACATGTCTCAACTTCTCCAAGTAATTCTGCCTCATTAGTATCCATCAAGAAAGCTTGGCCATTCTTCTTCTTGCCAGTATAAGTTTGTTGTGTTCTTTGTGCTTGTTGGAATTAGTTCATTTGGGGTGGTAACAAAGGCCTATACTGACTTTGTACAGGTATCAGAGTCTGCATCACTGGTGATGCCTGCTGTATTGGCCTTGGTACATTTAACATCGGCCTTAGTGCATTCCCCTAAACTACCTGCCTTAGGTTAAACTATGCATTCATAGACCTTGGTACAAATTGTTGATATGGTGCTATAGGCCTTGTCATAAACATCTGGGGAAACTGAGTAATTTGATGATCTGGTGCTCACATCTTAAACACCATCCATTATATTTTCTACATCGATTCTTCAAATGGCCTGATATATACAGAAATTACATATGGGAACACCCTTTGATGTTGTCATCTATAGTCACTTAGACTGACCTTGCCATTGGTTCTTTGAAGAAGATCCTAGTTTAAAGTTTCTCTTCTGTCTCCTGTCATGACCCGTACCCGATGTAGGGACACGAGTAGTGAACAACGTCCAGCCTACACCACAACATCGACCGTAAAACGCTATTTGGGTAAACTATCTATCATAATTGATCATTGAAAAAACCAAAAGTCTCACTCGAAATAATTTACCTCCAATTCTGATTGGACATGCTTTACATATATGATTGACTTCCACCAATATATTTCCTATTAAAATTCCTAATTTCTTAGGTAATGGTTCAGTTTCAATCTCATGCAAACATATAAATGCAGCATATATAAAGGAATGTATAGAGCCTGAATCAAATCATACTATTGTTGGGTAAGATAAACTAATATTGTACCTATCACAACTTCTCCAAGTAATTCTGCCTTATTAGTATCCATCAAGAAAGCTTGGCCATTCTTCTTCTTGCCAGTATAAGTTTGTTGTGTTCTTTTTGCTTGTTGGAATTATTTCATTTGGGGTGGTAACAAAGGCCTATACTGACTTTGTACAGGTATCATAGTCTGCATCACTGGTGCTACCTGCTGTATTGGCCTTGGTATATTTAACATCGGCCTTAGTGCATTCCCCTGAACTACCTGCCTTGGGTTAAATCTTGCATTCATAGGCCTTGGTACAAATTATTTATATGGTGCTATAGGCCTTGTCATAAACATCTGGGGACACTAAGTAATTTGATGATCTGGTGCTCACATCTTAAACACCATCCATTATATTTTCTATATTGATTCTTTAAATGTCCTGGTTTCCTACAAAAATTGCATATGGGCACAGCCTTTGATGTTGTCATCTGTAGTCGGTTGGGCTGACCGTGCTATTGGTTCTTTAAAGAAGATCATGGTTCAAAGTTTCTCTTCTGCCTTCTGTCAAGACCCGCACCCGGTGTAGGGGCACGAGTAGTGAACAACATCTAGCCTACACTGCAGCATCGACGATAAAATACTGTTTGGGTAAACTATCTATCTAGCAATCAAGATATAATAATACCACCAATGAAATATGAATACTCAATCACAAATATATAAGATAGAACAATCGTACGAATATGATATAAAGAACCGAAGAGTCAAATACAAATCACAAGACAAAATAATATCCAATGAGTCATCTAATAATAAGAAATGCTAATTTTAAATGCTGGAGACAAATCCAGTACAAATAAATATATCTACTGAGCTATTGGTACTTGGGTCAACTATCTCAACCGGGATGAGACCATCCTGAGTCAAAGTCTCTGACTCTAAACCAACTATGTCTTGAGGCCCGTAGTGAGTGGGATACCACTCCTCAGTGTCATATAGAAAAAATATATTCAGTCAGAAAAGTAGCAAAGTACATCTCTAACAGTAGTTCCAATGAATGATATAAACTATGTAACAATAAATAGAGTGAATATACAAGATGCAATATACAGGTACAAGAGATATGCATAATAGGAATACTGGAATTAAATACAAGAATGAGCATTAAGAATATGAGCAAGAAATACTACTACTATGTGAGTGAGTACCCGCTTCAATATGTGATCGGCTTGGGAACTTGCAAAAGGATTAGGGCTTGGTTAATCATACATGCAGTGTATGATCAACACTCATAATGACATGCATAGGGAGGGTATGATCACATATCAACACTATCACTCCCCGTCCCGACTAGTATAATGGATCCAATCATGGTATATTATGACAAGAGATTCACTGGGTAGGTAGCTAGTCTCCCAAAGAATCAATGTTTGTACATGTACAAGAAGAACAAGGAATAAGGCTTGCACAAGATACACCATAAATACTAAGAAATAATATCTCATGATGAGATCAGGATATACCAATCCGTATAACCATCATGTCAATAAATCAAGGATATCTACACTAAATAAAAGAAATATAGGAGATATCATAAATAAGAAACTATCAGAGAATATACTTGCCTAAAATTCGATAAACAATATCAAAGATGTTCGGAACTGTGCCTCAGAGACCTAGATATGGAATATTACATCAATACAAGGTTTTAGAATAAAAATAAGTTAAACTATTCAAATTCTAGGTCATAAAGCTATTTCTAAGTCAAAACAGTCAAACTAGGTCAACTCTAGGTCAAAGTAGTCAAACTTGGTTAAACTAGCTATTTCTAGGTTGTATGAGTCCATCTCAAGGATATTGGGTCCATACACTATGTAACTAGGCTATACTAGCTATATTAGGATACTAGGATACCAACACTATACCGTATCATAAAATACGTAATATATATCTATATAAAATATTCTATAAGTTATACAACTATACTATATACTAGTATCCCTAGCTAACTAATACTAAGTGGATACCTTGGCTTTAAGCCAATATGGTATCACGCTAGCTACCCTCATCTAGATACACAATACCCAATACCTTGAGGATAAGCTAGAAACTTGACATTACCTTGGTATCACAAGGCAATACTATAACCAATATTAACTAAACTAATACTTATACTAACTAGTGTATATATATATATATATATATATATATATATATATATATATATATATATATATATATATATATATATATATATATATATAACAACTATAAATACAATACTCTAATAGTTATAACCAATATAAGTTGAATTAGAATACAAAGTATCAAACACGTGGAGTGCACCGCACCGTATCACACTCAATCTATGATACGCTTGCGATACAGCTCTACCATACCACCAAACATATCCCAAAGAATACGAGAAAGTTTAGAATCACAATTAGAAGCAACACGAAGTGTTAGCTACTCATCTACGTGCCCGTGTCAAAATATGACATGCTCAACCACCCCTGTTGGAAGAAAACCCCCAAATCAATCTGTATCGTCAAATTATCATGATACGTGTCACGACCCGCACCCGGTGTAAGGGTACTAGTCGAAAACAACGTCCAGCCTACGCCGCAGAATCGGTGGTAGAACGCTGTCTAGATAGTCTATCTAACAATATAATGAACCACAAATAATGATAGTATACTCAATCACAGAACTAAGACAGAAAATGAGCACGAATCAGATAAAGAATAAAATAGTCACAAAACAACTCATGAGTCTAAAATACATCAATGAGTTTGAAGAAATACAGAAATAAGCTGAAGACAAATCCAGTACAAAAGAATACTACGAAGCTACAACTCCAGGGTCAACTGTCTCAGTTGGGATAAGTCCCTCTTGAGCCAGGGTCTCATAATCTAAACCCACAATATCCTGGGGTCCATAATAGGTAGGGTACCACTCCTCAGTGTCATCTGGAAAAATATATCCAGTCAGGAAAGGAGCAAAGTACATCTCTAACAACAGTTCTAATTAATGATAAAAACTATGTAGCAGTAAATAGCTGTGGATAAACAAGATGCACAATAGATATAAGAGATATATATACAATAAGGAAATACTGAAAATAAATACAATAATGAACAATATGCCAATGGAACAATAATACTAATGACTAAGTGTGTGAGTACTAGCTTAACATGTGATCGGCTTGGGCAAGATGCAATACGGCCTGGCTAATCATACATGCGGTGTATGATCAACACTATTTTGTAATCTGTACTTTATTCAATAGGGATATTGATCACATATCTATACTAATACTCTCCACCCCCGACTGGTATAATAGATCCAACCATGGTATGCTATGGCACGAGATTCCCCAAGAAGATAGCTAGTCTTCCCGAGAATCGGTGTCTGTACATGTACAAGATAACAAATGAAACAATACTTGCACCATATACACCATATACCAAGGAATAACATCTCATGACGAGATTCGGATATACCAATCCGTGTAACCATAGTGTCAAGAGAATATGGATATCTACACTAGATATAATAAACATAGAGGATATCATAAATGAGAAATTATCAGAGAATGTACTCGCCTGAAGTCCAATGAACAGTCTCACAGATGTCTGACTCGGTGCCTCGAAGACCTAGATATGGAATACAACATTAATACAAGGTCCCGAAAAGAGAACAAGTTAAACTAGTCAACTTCTAGGTCAAAAGTCAACTATGGTCAACTATGAGTCAACTATGGCCAACTATCTATTTCTAAGTTGCACAAGTCTAGCACCAAAATCTTGGATCAAAATACTGAAATCTAAGTCTTAGGAACCACAATCTAAATATTAGGATACCGTATCTTCGGATACGTGAATCCAAGGTAAATCCTCACCATATATATATATCAATCAATAAAGTATATAACAATATAGGATATTAAATTCAAAGTTTAGGAATCATGGTTTGAACCCACTTGGTATCCACACAAAGTAATGTTCATGATACATATAGGTATATTATTTATCCTTATACATAATATATTATATATAAACTATTATATTATACAATTAAAATTATAACAATACTAGTATTATACCTCATAATAAACACACATATATATATACATATATATATATATATAATTATCATATATAAAATATAAATTAAAAATGCCTAATTGTCACTGAAAACAATGTGTTAAAACACTGATTTTCAATAAACAGGCCCTATAGTGACAGTTCTAACTGTCACTGCAAAACTGTCGCCAAACTGTTGTATAATAAACCCACTGTCACTTAATTGGTGACAGTTAACAACTGTCACAGAAAACCGTCACTAAAGCTGTTCAAATCCCGCCCGCTGCTGTGTATTTAATGACAGGATTCTGTCATTAATAGCTACAGCGGCTACTGCTGCTCACGGTTTATTAATGACAGAATCTGTCATTAATAGCTGCTGTCGCCAAAACAATTAATATATATAAATATATAAATCAATATATATATATATATAAAACAAATAAATAAATACTTATATATACATAAACCTATACATATAAATATATATTAAAAGCTACAATACACATCTATGTACTAATGTACATATTTAAATGCACACATAAAAATACATTCATTTATATATAATTAAAATTATATAATAATTATAATTAATATAATTACTCATTTAAACACATAAATATATTTTATAAAATATTTATATATAATTTATTTTATTAACATAAGTTGTAACATATATAAATGTATGGAAAAGAAAGCTACATATATTTTTATACATTATATTAGTACACAAAAAAATACATAGATCTATTCTACAATAAATACCATAATAAATACACTAAAATAAATATATAACATCTATATATATTTACTAATTATAATTGAAGAATTAAACCACAAATAATTAGATCTACACATAAACACACACAAATGGAGAGTATCACACCGTATCCCACTAGATCTAGGATACGCATGCGACACGAGTCCAACACACAACCAATTGCACCCCGAAGGACACAAACAAGTTACAAATAATATTTATGAACAAATCAAAGTGTCAAATGTAGATCTATGTGTCCGTGTCAAAATACGACATGTACAAAGTCCCGTGTCGGAGGGAGAACCCCCAAAATGACACGTATCACCAAATTGTTGGGATACGGCCTACACGTACCCAATTGTGGATATGACACTAGCCCCAAACACATAAGCACATGCCTAATTGATCTATAGGATCAATTGACACACACAACAAAATGTAAATTCGGAATTCCTTCAAAATTGACACAAAAAGCACCATAACTTTCTCCATGGGTCTCCTATGAACACAAAATCAAATCCTATGGGTAGTACATACATATGGGTTGATTTTACATGATTAAATCTCATATTTATAAGCTATTTTAAGGGGGAAAATTGAATTATACTTATTGGAAGATGGATTCCCAATGAAACCTCCAATTGAGATAAAATTGCTTCCAAATTGTAGATCCTTGCTCCTCTTTGTAGATCCTTGCTTCCTCCTTCTAGATCCTTGCTTCTCAACTTTCTAATGGTGAATTGGGAAGAATTTGGAATGAATTTGGTGGAGAATTGGAATGGGAATGAAAGAAATTTGCGAGTGAAAAATTCTAGATCTAGATTTGGAATGAGAATGAGAGGAGAGAGAATTCCCCCCCTCTAATATAGGCCGACCTTACCCCTTCCCTAAGTAATTATAAAATGTCCAATGTACCCCTTGGGGCCTCTCATGAAGAAATAATTAAGTAATGAAGCTTCTAGTCTAATGATTTAATTAATTTTAATCCATCTCCTTAACAATGGGCTTTCTAAATAGGCCTAGTCTAACTAATTAATTCATGTTGGTCCATGGGTCAAAAATAAAACTAGTTGGGTCCACTAATATAAGTCCAAAATAATTAAATAATATCTAACAACAATTAAATAATTCAACAAAAATTATTATTTACCATGCACAATATTTAATTAAATAGGAAAAGACTAAAATACCCTTTCCTAGAAAATGTGGTAGTGACAAGTCTACCCTCCTTAAAATAATTTCGTCCTCGAAATTCAAAGACGAAAACTACCCCCAGAAAATCACAAACAGAACTAAAGAATCACAACTAACTAATGAAAGAACATAACAATGAACAGAACATAACTAGAAAATAATATACCTCAAGGTACAAACAAATATGGATAACGCTTTCGCATGTCATCCTCTCTCTCCCAGGTAGACTCCCCCGGAGAGTGATGCCTCCATGCGACGCGCACCAAAGGAATAGTCTGGTTCCTCAGCACCTTCTCTCTCCGATCCAGAATCTCAACTGGCTGCTCTGGATAGCTAAGAGTAGGGCCTACCTCTATCTCCGAATGATCCAATACATGTTTAGGATCTGCCACGTATCATCTCAACTGTGATACATAAAATACATAGTGCACTCCCTCCAATACAGGTGGCAAGTCTAGTCTATAAGCAACTGCACCAACCCTCTCTAGAATAGTGAAAGGTCCGATGAATCGCGGACTAAGCTTTCCGCCTCCACCGAAGTGAATCATGCCTCGTTTCGGAGAAATCCTCAGAAATACCAAACTACCCAACTAGAATAAAATACCACCTTAAGAACTTAATCTATAACAAATAAGAACAAGCACAAACAAAATCTAAACTATACCTCAAACTCCAAAGGTCTCCGATGGCTATCGGCCCAATACCGCTGTCTGTCTTGCGCCACTCAAAGTCTGTCTCTGATCAACTGAACCTTATCTGCTGCATCCACAACCATCTCTGGCCCAAGAAAAACTCTCTCTCCAACATCGTCCCAAGATAAAGGAGTATGACACCTCCGACCATATAGAGCTTCAAAAGGTGACATCTCTATACTGGCCTGGTAACTGTTGTTGTAAGCAAACTCTACCAAATGGAGATGGTCCTCCCAAGAACCCTCGAAATCTAGTGCACAATTGAGCAACATATCCTCGAGAGTCTGAATAGTCCTCTCTGACTGCCCATCTGTCTGGGGATGATATGCAGTACTGAACTTGAGCTGAGTGCCCAAACTCTCCTGTAAACTCCTCCAAAATTGAGAAGTAAAACGACTATCTCGATCTGAGACTATGCTGACGGGAACTCCATGTATCCTAACGATCTGCCTCATATATATCTCTGCCAGCTTCTCCGTAGACAAACCCACCTTGAAAGGCAAAAAGTGGGTCGACTTGGTCAACCTATCAACAATGACCCAAATTGCGTCTTTCCCTCCTGGAGATCGTGGAAGTCCGGACACAAAATCCATAGTAATGTGTTCCCACTTCTACTCTGGAATGGGTAATGGCTGAAGTAAATCTCCTGGCCTCTGCCTCTCGGCTTTCACCTGCTGGCCCACTAAGCATCTGGATACAAACTGTGCCACTTCCCTCTTCATGCCATACCACCACACACTCTCTCGCATATTCCGATACATCTTGTTAGCACCTGGATGCATGGAATATTGAGAGCGATGCGCTTCCTGTAATACCTCCTCTCGCAACTCCCCACTAGGCACACACAATCTAACTCCATGCCTCAAAGATCCATCCTCTGCAATAGTGAAATCATCCTCCAATCCTGCTCTCACCTGAGCTCTGATACTCCTCAGAGATACATCATCATACTGTGCTGCCTTGATCCTGTCCATCAAATCTAAGTGTATCTGCAATCCCCACATCTGTATAGCACACCCAGGAACAATTACCTCAATGCCCAAGCTCTCCAAGTCCTCCAACAAATATCGATATTGCGTCAAGAACATAGCTACCGGATACCTGCTCAAAGCATCGGCAACTACATTGGCTTTCCCAGGATGATATTGCAAAGAGATATTAAAATCCTTCATCAGTTCCAACCACCGACGCTGCCTCATGTTCAACTCCTTCTGCGTGAAAACGTACTTCAAGCTTTTGTGGTTTGTGAAGATCTCCACACGCTCTCCGTACAAATAATGTTTCCACAACTTCAGAGCGAAGATGACTGCTGCCAACTCCAAATCATGGGTAGGATAGTTCTTTTTATGAGGACGCAATTGCCTGGATGCATAGGCAATCACTTTCCCATGCTGCTGAAGAACACAACCCAAACCCTTCCCCGATGTATCACTATAAATAGTGAAACCTCCGGACCCAGATGACAACGTCAAAATAGGAGCAGACATCAACCTCTTCTTCAACTCCTCAAAAGCAATCTGGCAATCCTCCGTCCAAACAAACTCCACATCCTTCCTTGTGAGTCTGGTCATCGGCTCGGTAATCCTCGAAAAATCTTGCAAAAACTTCCTGTAGTAGCCTGCCAATCCCAAGAAACTCCTGATCTCTGCTACCGAACTCAGAGTCTTCCAAGATTCCACTGCTGAAATCTTCTTCGGATCTACTGAAATACCATCACCAGTCACAACATGCCCCAAGAACTCTACCTTGTCCAAGAAAAACTCACACTTGGACAACTTCCCATACAACTTCTTCTTCCTCAGCACATCCAACACAATCCTCAAGTGCTCCTCATGCTCCTCCGGTGTCCTCGAGTATATGAGTATGTCGTCGATGAACACCACCATGAACTTGTCAAGGTACTGGTAGAACACCTTGTTCATCAAGTTCATAAATATTGCTGGTGCATTAGTCAAACCAAACGGCATCACCATAAACTCGTACTGACTATACGGAGTTCTAAAAGCAGTCTTTGGTATGTCCTCCGGCTTCACCTTTACCTGATGGTAGCCTGATCTCAAATCTATCTTAGAAAATACCTTGGCACCACTCAACTGATCAAACAGATCATCAATCCGTAGCAAAGGATACTTATTCTTGATAGTGAGATTATTCAAAGCCCTGTAATCAATGCATATGCGCACCGATCCATCCTTCTTCGGCATAAATAATACCGGGGCTCCCCATGGTGAAGAACTCGATCTGATAAACCCCTTATCCTGCAATTCGTCCACCTGCTTCTTCAACTCGACCAGCTCGCTGTTGTTTACTCTATAGACATGCTACGAAATAGGTTCTGCACCTGGCACCAAGTCTATAGAAAATTTAATATCTCGATCTGGCGGCAATCCTGGCAATTCCTCAGGAAACACATCCAAGAACTCTGCTATCAACGGATGTGGTAACTCTTTGTCTTCCACCATAGCTCCACAAATAATACCTTCTCCCTGCTCTGCAGCTCCTCTAGCAAACTCGAACTCTGGCTCTCCTGGCGGACCAAACAAAACTCTACCTCCTCTACAATCTATTCTAGCACGGTGCCTACTCAACCAATCCATCCCGAGTACAATGTCGTAGCTCAGAAGTGGCATTACAAATAGACACGCACTCAACTCCCGGCCTCCCAGAGTAACTCTCCGATCCTTGCAAATATCATTAACCAGGATAATGCCTCCCCCGGTCATGATCTTGCAAGTCCTAACCAAAGACTCAGCTACCAAACCATGCTTTAGAGCAAAAGAAACAGATACAAAACTATGGGAAGCACCACTATCAAACAAAGCTAAAGCTGGAATGGAATCAAGAAGAATAGAACCTGCGATGACATCTCCGGTGGGTTCCTCCTCTTCGACGGTCATAGCAAATGCTCGTCCCTGTCGAGCACCTCCCTGCTGTTGATGCTGGACAAAACGCTGCTGTTGTGTCGGAAGCGGTCCCCTCGCCTGTGCTGCAGGTGGTCTCGTCTGTGCCCTCGGAGCTAGAGCTGCTCCCGGAACTGCACGACGAGGACACTCCCTCGATTGATGCCCTTCAGTACCATAATACAAACAAACTCCTAGCCTCCTCCTGCAAACTTTCCAGATGTGGCCGGACTTCTTGCAGTAGTTGCATGGAGCTTGCTGTAACTGTCTCTGCTACTGAGGTGCCTGGTGAAAAGGTGCTCTAGCTGGAGTCTGGTTCTGCTGTGGCTGCTGGAAAGGTCTGGACTGAAAATAAGGACGTTTGGCAGATACTGCACTGCCGTTGGCCCCCAGAAAAGAATCACGGTCTCTCTTGGTCTTCAAACCCAAATCCCGCTCAACCTTGCGTGCCTCCGCAAGTATCTCTGAGTATGTCTCATAAAAAGACGGAATGAGAATCAATATGGCACATGATGTAAGACATCAAGAGAAGGACAAGTTTTAAGGGATCAAGTATCAATATCAAAGAAGAATAGTTGAATCAAAAGAATTTTCCTAGATGTGATTGAGTATCTCAGCCTATTTCCTATATCCTATTGCAGGCTCGCAGTAGTACAACTAAATTATCGTACTACCACGATATCACATACTTTGTGAAGCTAGACCTACGTGGGCCACCACCAAAAATGTGTCACGACCCGAACCCGGTGTAAGGGTACTAGTCGGAAACAACGCCCAGCCTACACGCAGAATCGGCGGTAGAACGCTGTCTAGATAGTCTATCTAACAATATAATGAACCACAAATAATGATAGTATACTCAATCCCAGAACTAAGACAGAAAATGAGCACGAATCAGATAAAGAATAGAATAGTCACAAAATAACTCATGAGTCTAAAATACATCAATGAGTCTGAAGAAATACAGAAATAAGCTGGAGACAAATCCAGTACAAAAGAATACTACGAAGCTACAACTCCAGGGTCAACTGTCTCAGTTGGGATAAGTCCCTCTTGAGCCAGGGTCTCATAATCTAAACCCACAACATCCTGGGGTCCATAATAGGTAGGGTACCACTCCTCAGTGTCATTTGGAAAAATATATCCAGTCAGGAAAGGAGCAGAGTACATCTCTAACAGCAGTTCTAATTAATGATAAAAACTATGTAACAGTAAATAGCTGTGGATAAACAAGATGCACAATAGATATAAGAGATATATATACAATAAGGAAATACTGGAAATAAATACAATAATAAACAATATGCCAATGGAACAATAATACTAATTACTAAGTGTGTGAGTACTAGCTTAACATGTGATCGGCTTGGGCAAGATGCAATACGGCCTGGCTAATCATACGTGCGGTGTATGATCAACACTATTCTGTAATCTGTACTTTATTCAATAGGGATAT
This sequence comes from Iris macrosiphon, assembly GCA_036927795.1. NCBI lineage: Eukaryota > Viridiplantae > Streptophyta > Magnoliopsida > Asparagales > Iridaceae > Iris > Iris macrosiphon. Next base: position 61,440,871 of record JAYESA010000018.1, read on the forward strand.
TGATCACATATCTATACTAATACTCCCCACCCCCGATTGGTATAATAGATCCAACCACGGTATGCTATGGCACGAGATTCCCCAAGAAGATAGCTAGTCTTCCCGAGAATCGGTGTCTGTACATGTACAAGATAACCAATGAAACAATACTTGCACCATATACACCATATACCAAGGAATAACATCTCATGACGAGATCCGGATATACCAATCCGTGTAACCATAGTGTCAAGAGAACATGGATATCTACACTAGATACAATGAACATAGAGGATATCATAAATGAGAAACTATCAGAGAATGTACTCGCCTGAAGTCCAATAAACAGTCTCACAGATGTCTGACTCGGTGCCTCAAAGACCTAGATATGGAATACAACATTAATACAAGGTCCCGAAAAGAGAACAAGTTAAACTAGTCAACTTCTATGTCAAAAGTCAACTATGGTCAACTATGAGTCAACTATGGTCAACTATCTATTTCTAAGTTGCATAAGTCTAGCACCAAAATCTTGGATCAAAATACTAAAATCTAAGTCTTAGGAACCACAATCTAAATATTAGGATACCGTATCTTCGGATACGTAAATCCAATGTAAATCCTCACCATATCTATATATATCAATCAATAAAGTATAGAACAATATAGGATATTAAATTCAACAAGTCGCTTCCGGCGTCGGCTTGTAGTCTCTGCAGTTGGCACACGCACGCGCCCTTAGGAATGCCTCCTTAGGAATCATGGTTTGAACCCACTTGGTATCCACACAAAATAATGTTCAAGATACATATAGTTATATTATTTATCCTTATACATAATATAATATATATAAACTATTATATTATATAATTAAAATTATAACAATACTAGTATTATACCTCACAATAAACACATATATATACATATATATATAATTATCATATATAAAATATAAATTAAAACTGTCTAACTATCACTGAAAACAGTATGTTAAAATACCGATTTTCAATAAACAGGCCCTATAGTGACAGTTCTAACTGTCACTGCAAAACTGTCGCCAAACTGATGTATCCCACTATCACTTATTTGGTGACAGTTAACAACTGTCACAGAAAACCGTCACTAAATCTGTTCAAATCCCGCCCGCTACTGTGTATTTAATGACAGGATTCTGTCATTAATAGTTACAGCGGCTGCTGCTGCTCACGGTTTATTAATGACAGAATCTGTCATTAATAGCTGCTGTCGCCAAAATAATTAATATATATAAATATATATATATAAATATATAAATCAATATATATATATATATATATATATAAAACAAATAAATAAATAAATAAATATTTATATATACATAAACCTATACATATAAATATATATTAAAAGCTACAATACACATCTATGTACTAATGTACATATTTAAATGCACACATAAAAATAAATTCATTTATATACAATTAAAATTATATAATAATTATAATAAATATAATTACTCATTTAAACACATAAATATATTTTATAAAATATTTATATATAATTTATTTTATTAACATAAGTTGTAACATATATAAATGTATGTAAAAGAAAGCTACATATATTTTTATACATTATATTAGTACACAAAAAAATACATAGATCTATGCTACAATAAATACCATAATAAATACACTAAAATAAATATATAACATCTATATATATTTACTAATTATAATTGAAGAATTAAACCACAAATAATTAGATCTACACATAAACACACACAAATGGAGAGTATCACACTGTATCCCACTAGATCTAGGATACGCATGCGACACGAGTCCAACACACAACCAATTGTACCCCGAAGGACACAAAAAAGTTACAAATAATATTTATGAACAAATCAAAGTGTCAAATGTAGATCTATGTGTCCGTGTCAAAATACGACATGTACAAAGTCCCGTGTCGGAGGAAAAACCCCCAAAACGATACGTATCACCAAATTGTTGGGATACGACCTACACGTACCCAATTGTGGATATTATACTAGCCCTAAACACATAAGCACATGTCCAATTGATCTATAGGATCAATTGATACACAACAAAATATAAATTCAGAATTCCTCCAAAATTGACACAAAAAGCACCATAACTTTCTCCATGGGTCTCCTATGAACACAAAATCAAATCCTATGGGTAGTACATACATATGGGTTAATTTTACATGATTAAATCTCAGATTTAGAAGCTATTTTAAGGAGAAAAACTGAATTATACCTATTGGAAGATGGATTCCTAATGAAACCTCCAATTGAGATAAAATTACTTCCAAATTGTAGATCCTTGCTCCTCTTTGTAGATCCTTGCTCCCTCCTTCTAGATCTTTGCTTCTCAACTTTCCAATGGTGAATTAGAAAGAATTTGGAATAAATTTGGTGGGGAATTGGAATGGGAATGAAAAAAATTTGGGAGTGGAAAATTCTAGATCTAGATTTGGAATGAGAATGAGAGGAGAGAGAATTTTTCCCCTCTAATATAGGCCGGCCTTACCCATTCCCCAAGCAATTATAAAATGTCCAATGTACCCCTTGGGGCCTCTCATAAAGAAATAATTAAGGAATGAAGCTTCTTGTCTAATGATTTAATTAATTTTAATCCATCTCCTCAACAATGGGCTTTCTAAATGGGCCTAGTCTAACTAATTAATTCATGTTGGTCCATGGGTCCAAACTAAAACTAGTTGGGTCTACTAATATAAGTCCAAAATAATTAAATAACATCTAACAACAATTAAATAATTCAACAAAAATTATTATTTACCATGCACAATATTTAATTAAATAGGAAAAGACTAAAATACTCTTTCCTAGAAAATATGGTAGTGACAATACGGCCTACATGTATCCAATTATGGATACGACACTAGTCTCACACAACCAAACACATATCAATTTGGTCTAATTAACCTATTGACAAATACAAGATTTGTCAATATTAAAATTCTCCCAAAATTGACACAAAACACCATATAACTTTCTCCATAGGCTTCCTATAGACCTAATTCTACTTCTTATGGGTAGCCTTAGTACATGGGAGGGTTTCTAATGATTAAAGTATATATTTAGAGTCTAATTAGAGAGGAAAAATTGAATTGTACCTATTAGGAGATGAATTTCCAATACAAGTCTTAAATTGAGTGTCAAGAGCCTTCAACTTGTGCTCCTTCCTCCTCCTTGTAGATCATTGCCTCCTCCTTATTCCAATAGCCTCCAATGGTGAGTAGAGAAGGAATTAGAAAGGAATTTTGATAGGAATTGGGGTAGAGATGAAGAAATTTGGAAAAAAAAAATTCTAGATCTAGAATTAAAATGAATGGATGAAGAGAGAGAGAGAGAGAGAGAGAGAGAGAGAGAGAGAGAGTCTCTCTCCTCCCCCCTATGGTTGGCCTTGCCCCTTCTCCAAGTCACTATAAAAAGTTCATAATACCCCTTGGGGCTTTTCATGAAGAAATTAATTAAGGAAGGAAGGTTCTAATCCAATTGGTTTAACTAATTAATTCATCCTCTAATGAATAGGCTTGCTATTGGGCTCAAATCTAACTAGGATTAAATTTTGGTCCATGAATCTAGTCTAATCTAGTTAGGTCCACTAACACAAGTCCAAAATTAAATCTAACATATAACAATAATTAAATAATATAATAAATAAATTTACAATAAGCACATAAATTATTAAATGACCAAAATACCCTTCCTAGAAAATATGGTAGTAACACCTCCAACCTTTGTTACTTGCCTATCTTTTTGTATCCTTTATTGATCTCGGGCAACTTCAGTTATCTCAGAATATGTTTGGCATTTATAATGTGCAACTTTGCCCTTAAGTGTACTTTTTAACCCTTCTTTGAACCTGGATACTTTAGCTTTTTCTGTAACTACCATGTAAGGAGAAAATTTACTTAGTCTGATAAATTCTGCAGCATATTCATCCACAGTATATTTATCCTATTTTAGTTGAATAAATCTCCTTTCTAAATCCATTTGAGCTGATTCTGGGAAAATAATTCTTCAAATTTACTTTTAAACTCTTCCAATCTCACTTTTGTATCAGACTCCTTTGGATACTCTGCATTCAACCAGCTTTTTGCTACATCTTCTAATTGGATTCTAATTATTGCTACCAAATCTTCTGATCTTTGCTCCTTTAAGCAATCCTTCAGTAGTCCTCAACCATTGTCCAGCTTCCGATAGACTTTCAGTTCCACAAAATTTTTTTGGCATTAGTTTTCTGAAGTCGGCAATGGTTCCTATTTTCTGTTGGGGAGGTACCCTAAGTTTTTCAAGTACAGTTGCTGAGGTAGCTTGTGTAGCGTTAGCATGCTAATTTTTTTTTTGTAAGATTTGTTCAAAATTTTGGTGTAAATCAGCGGCACTTGTCTCATCTTGGTAGTTAAGAGGTGACTAGAATTCATAATCGCCTATTTTCTAAATTGAGACAAGGAATGTAGAGTTTTTTTAATAAACAAACCCAAGTAGTTATAATACCATTATTAACAATAATTAAAATCAAAAGAACAATTATATAAAAGTAGAACAAAATAAATAAGGAAACTGCATACTTTATTTACAGAAACAGTATATTATACTGTGCTACAAAGATACCCATCCACTATTTACATCTACTGTTATAGTAAAATAAACTCCAACAGACAAAAAGGCAACCTTATATCTATCTTACACACAAACTAGTCTTATATACATATACACTACACACATAGTAGTCTAATTTACATAACCATCTCCTTTACTCCCTCGGTCAGATTTGATCATCCTTATCCTATAACCTAAAATCTTCACGTAAGGATGTCTAGCACTTAATTCCCGTAAAGTACCATCATATCCATTTACTCGTGGATTTGAGTCTTGGGAGGGTTAGGCTCGAAAAATCTAAAAGTGTGTTCTTTGCTCGAATATCACTTCAGCCCTGACTTTACGTCCTGAATGATATGTTTCATAACTCCATATAAACAATTATCTCTTTATCTTCTCCCATCCCAAATAGGCACCTACAATGGTAATAATATCCATATGTGGTCCGGTTACTCCCGTCGAATCACAAATGTGGTAGGAATCGACGAAGCATCCTACACACACATAAAGAAAACTAATCAGTACTTAGAATTAGAAACTTAAACAGAACTATAGGTAATTAAGAGTAAATAATCATGAATCAGGTTTTCTTAAAACATAAATACATGCTATGGAAATATAAAACAAGCATACTAAACTTAATTTCCATAACCTTATAATACCCAATACTCATATCCTAATATTCTTGTTAGACTTTTCCTAGAAATCAATCTTAGGGTCTTATAGTTATAATTAACAGATCTGCTGCCTAGATGTAGACTAATGCATATCTATAATGCGGACCTGTATGGGCCACTAAAAGATGTGTCATGTCCCGCTCCCAATAAATGGTGAGTTGAGTACGTAACCAACATCCTCAAGATGCGTGCTTTACGAATAAACATATATTTGTTGCCTGTAAGTTCTAGGATAAAGTATATGGTAAAACTAAACCATCAAAAAGTAAGAACTAAGTATAATCACAATATCAAGCTTTTATATTTACAACTCACAAGTCTGAGTTCTGTCTTTAAAAGAAAGTATACAAGCTTCTCACTAAAATATACAACCACATAACTATCTCCCATAAGATTAATACACATATAATTATACAAGAACATAAAATAAAATTATTCTGCATGCGATATCCCTTACTCTTCGGATTCGTCCGTATTGTATAAAGGAAGAAGCTCGTCCCGGCCTTCATCTAGTGAACATAAACTAGGTCATCAAAGACATGCAAGTCCTCGATTCAAGGAAGGTAAAATAAATAAAATAACGTGATACTAAAGATCAAGTGCAATGGAAATCTAACCCAAATAAACTCTAAGTATAAAAATTAAATGTAACTTTGAACTAACTTCTAAAGTAATCTTAATCTAGTAAAATAATTGTATCTAAAATCGTTTCTTAAGTCCAAAAGTCACTAACACAGTCACGAGACAATTTTTTCTATATAATGATGCAAAGTTTAGAGAACATGTTTGGATCTCACAATCGCAGTGTCACAAGCACTATCTAGGAAATAATCCCATTACCAGTGATCAGGTAGTGACATGTAGGCACGGTGCTTGGTAGTCCGGTCACTCCTCTTCGAAAGAAATAAATCATAACATCATTTAAAACCTAATTCAACTTTTTATCGAATAAGGACAAAAATTTACAGATAACACGAGATACAGGTAAGTAGGTGATCTAAGCATTCACCTACTCTCAACGTAAGGCCTTACGAAGGAGCTACAGGTACTGATCAGTTTTGTTTAGTTATATTGCCCAGATTTCATACTCTGTGATCCAAATTATTCTTTTTCGTCCAATGCTCTATTCTACAATTATAATTAATCCTAAGTTCATTTTAATAATTAAAACTTTGTTACCCGGCTCAAGTATACATCTTGATTTATATTTCTCGAATACAGGTATCACTTGAGGGAATGCTTCCAACTATTGAAATAATAGCAAATAAATTCTCTATACATGTTAATCTCATGTAATACGAGAATACAGTTAACAGGGTATTCCAGAACCAATGAAACAATATTTGATAATCAGATCGCTTATGCGTTCAAAAGTCCATATCCATATAAATTTGAACTTAGAGAGTTAACCTCTAGGTATTCATAAAATTATCATTACTCTATCTCCAGTTGATATACAGTTATCTAGATTTAGGGTTTGGTATGATATCACGACGTTTAAGCTTCGAAATTAGGCTATCTTCCGAAATCCTTAGACTTTCGGACAAAGTCTCCTATGTATTTTGAGCTCCAAATACAGTAATATATCTGACATGGAGCAAATCTCTATAGAATTGACATAGGTCAAAGTCCTTTCAGTGGAACAACTCTACACCGGACACACGTAGTTAATAGGATAGATAGTAAGTGCATAAAGGCACAATACCAAATTTTATAAAAATCCAGCATGTATACCCTACTTTGTACAGAGCATGACTCCTATTATATAAATCCAAATACCATCAAATTATACCATTTAAAAGCTTATCGAATCCTCTTCAATTTATGTCTAGACATAATCGAAATTGACTACTTTTAATAGGTCAAAACTGGTCTACGAAATAAGGTATAAAATATCCTAGATTTTATTTTCAGATTGTACATCAATGGTGCACGACCAATAACTCCTATTAAATACACTTGAATGCTATCATATCATATACAGTTGGAAAGCTTATCGAATCCTCTTCAATATTTATTTAGATATATCCTAGTTTTGGAGAAGTTTATTAGGTAAAAACTGGTATACACAAATATGTGCACATAGGTTCCATATTTTGATTCCAGGATTCTATACCTCTGTTGCACAATCCAAAATTTCTATCATATGAATTCAAACAGTATTGTATCAGAAACCATTGGAAATCTTATCGAATCCTCTTCGATTTTTGTTTAAACAAAATTAAATTTTGACAGGGTTTAGTAGATGAAAACTAACCCGGAAAACAGTGGGCCATAGGAACGAATTCAACACTATATTTTCTAATTCTAAATCATGTCCAAGCCTTATATGGGTGTACCACCTTAATGAAAAAACTCTTAAAATTATTTTCTAAACCACATATATTATTCTCAAAATTAATCCATAATAGTTTTTATTTTGAATAATATAATGAAAATAATTGAATAATACAAAGAACACAAGAACTACATACATAAATACAACAAATAAAAATTAGTTGAATGGGATGAGGACTTGCCTTATCTCTTAGGGTTTGAAAAGGATGAAGATATGGAGAGAAAAGTGTTAGGAGAGGTTATAGGATGAAGAGGTTGAAATGAAAGGTTAGAACCTTTTTTTTTAGGAATGAAAACTTATTCGCTTATATATATATATATATATATATATATATATATATATATATATATATATATACTCAATCACCCTTCTTATCCTTTTTAAGATATTTCAAGATGAAAGGAAGCAAAACAAAGGGGATTGGACCCCCTTATTTGGCCGGCCACCCCCCTTGGCTTCTTAAAGAAGCTAAGGGTTAAGAAAAATGATATTTTGGTAATTACAAGGTTTAATTAATAAGGTAGCTAATTAAACCTATTTTTCTCCTAATTAAAAATACCTCTTAATGCTAAATTAAACCCTAATCATGAATGGTAAGGTACATACTAATACCTTTAATAGAATAAAATAATTTATGTAAAATAAATAATAATATTGTATTAAAATTTTGAGAACCCGAGAAATTATATTATTAAAATAATATAATTTTTCTCGAAAAATTATTTTCTCGTAAAACTTGTATTTCAAAATAAATAATTATTATTATTAAAAATAAATTTTGAAACCAACTATGACAGGTATTATGGCAGTTTTGTTGATGGCGCTCAGACGTAGAGTTATTATGCCGCCATTGGTAGATACGCTGAGTTCGGGTTGTCTAATGATGGTGCTTAACCGCCGATACTATATACTGTTAGGATTTCTATTGCACGACCAATGCTCCACCATCATATTATGTGCCTGAGACAAGTTACCTTGCGGGCACGATATTTACGCCTTCGTCGACCGATTGCCTAAGAAAGGAAAAAGTGTCGCCCGGCCTTTGTTAGTTGATTCAGACCCAACATCTGAGGAGGGGACTGTTGGCACAATGTTTAAGTTAAGTTTTTAAATATGGCTAATCAATTAAGTTTAACATTATGATAATCGATCAATTACTATAGTATCTTCTACTTAAACTCAACATTGTCCAGATATGCATTAATACAGTAATAGTAGCTTCTATATATTGTTTTGTTCATCTAACATGCACTTGCAGAAAGCAATAAGCAAGATCAGCATAGACATATGCTATGAAGAAATAATGATGACCCAAAGAAGATGCTATACCAGAAGATTTCTCTGAACCGTCTACGACTTATCCGGAGCCTCGCATTCGGGAGAAAAGACATATTCGAGTCAGCAGAGGTTGGCGTCATCAAGTGCCCTTGGTTTTCAATAATGTAATTTGATATTTATTTAGTATAGAACTTATTTATATCGAGTCATATTTGGTAACTAGAAATACTCAAATCCACTCAAATAACCCTGAAACCTAGCCACCCAAAATTAGACCAAAACAAACCTGACCAAAGCTAGAACCATTCTGAAATAGGCCAACAAAATTTTGGCTGAATTCAGGCCAAATTCTGTCTGCCTAAATCAGAAGATTGGCCAGCTATATAATCCCTGATTTTGTGGCCTCTAACGTTCAAAAATTTAAATATTCTAGACCAAATTATAGCCGAACTCGGTTTGAGAATACCCTATAAATAGAGTTAGATTTGCACATTCTTACTCACTCAATAATTCTTAATCTTTCTATCTTATAGTGAGCTATACCCTGAGTCTTAACCTTCTCATCTCCAAGATCAACTCCCTAATCTTCTAGTACTAAGTGCGATCTCGGTTAGAAATCTATTCGAGTTGTAATAACTTGGTTCATCAAGTCTCTCTTCTGTTTTGAAGTCATCAACCTCTTCGTATCAAAAGTTTGAGAAAGTTTACAAGCCTTCAGATCAAAGCTTGTGATTCATTATTGGTGATTACAGTGGATACAACTCCGAGCAAGAGTTCTAGGGCCTGGACTAGTCCTCTCAGTGAAAAACCAAGATAAAATTATGGTGTTTGCGTTTGGTCTCTTCTTAACTCAACTGCATATTTATTTTTCTTACCAGTTATAACTATTTTATATATCTTCTTCACTTACTATTAGTAGTTGATTACTATTCATACGACACATAATTTTTTACCTAGTGATTTTATTCTGCTGCATACACAAACTCTATTCACCCTCCCCTAGAGTTGCCATCACAGTCCTTCAATTGGTATCAGGACAAGTTCTCTTGATTATCGGATTAACATCCTGAGAGTAAAACATACGGCGACAACATGATCACTCTTTCCCATCAATGGTAAAAGTCATCTCCCTGATAGGCCACCCCTATTTGATAATACTAACTATTTCTTCTGGAAAGCACACATGAGTTTATTCTTAAAATCTCTTGGCTTTGATCTATGGACATATGTTACTAATGGTTAAAAAAGGATTAACAAAGCAGATAATGAATATACCGAAGATGAAAAGAAAGAAACAAGTGATGATGCAAAGACAATGTACATGCTCTACTGTGCTCTAGGCAAGGATGAATTCAAACGCATTTCCAAGTGTAAAATATCACATGAGATATAACTTATTAAAGCGATGAAGAAGATAAAGAAGAACCTCATGATACTACAAAATTATGTCCTAATAAGCAAGCAGCAAGTATGGAGAAAGATGCATGCATCATGTGTAAAAGTGATTCTAGCAACTCAAAGGAAGAAGATCATCAACATACTACGAACCTATGCTTAATGGTAATCGAGGTAAATGATGATTCATCACTAAAGAATATTCTTATGATAAATTATCTGATGATTTCAATAAATTTTTTTGAAGATCACAAGAAGCTTATGAATAAGTATAAACAAGCTAGAAAAAATATTAAATATTATCAGCTTGAGAATGAAAAGCTTACTTATTTAATAAATAAAGCTAGAAAAAATTTCTTTCATGACGACTCTGATGATTCTCCAAACATTAGCTTAGCTTACAAGAAGCACTTGGCTGCTTTGATAAAACCAATCAAGAAAATGCTAAACTTAAGAAGGACTTGGAACAGGAAAGGAAGAAGTACTCTAATGCTTCACTTAGAATTGATGCTCTTACTGCTAAATATGATGATTTAGATGCTAGCTCTAAAAACTTAGATATTAGATTGGAAAAATAGGTAATACAACCTATGACTCAATTTAACACTTGTCGAGTGACTCATCACAAATTCATACATGGCAGATCATTTGTAAAGGAAGCAAGCAAAGCTAAAGCTTCATACAATCACGCCTTCTACTATAAATATCCATGAAAGACAAAATATACCGCTTTGCATACTCATACTTCTATACCCAATATAAATGCCTATGATACATGTCATTATTGTGGTTTAAAAGAAAATATTTTACATCAGTGCAAGGCTAGAAAATTGGTTGAGATGAATATGTATAAAGTGGGTTCCCAAAGTTAACAAATATGGATCCAAATCTTGGATACTAAAGTTTCTGTCTAATAATATAGGTAGAATGCTTTGTGCTAGGATTTAGCACCGAGGAGAATGTTGGTGATTGCAAAGCTACAAATGTCATCTTTCAAACAATTGCACCAACATAAATATGGTCACTAGAGCCATTTTGGTAATGTGCTAATTGATTCTTCCTAGAATGGCTAAAATTATAGAATCTAGCATATTTTTAATCAATATTTTGTTTCTATTTCTTTTTTGATATCTTTAGTTATTTTTATTTAAATCAATGTGAGAAATGATACTAGCATGCTTAGTTTTTTTTTTTGTAATTACTTCTATCCAGCAAGACTAGTTGTTTAGCTAAAATATTAATTCACACTATGGAGTCATTTACTTTCTATTAATATGACAAATTGTCTATGCATGCTTTATATCTTTTAGTAAACTGTATTTTTTAAGAATTTGGATTCTGGATTTCGATGTTGTATAATGATATAATTTACTTAAATTCCTTTTAATCTAAGTTCTTAAAGTTAAGATTACTTTTGGTTATAAGTCGAAAGGGCCCTTCTATCAAAAATACGTAAATAGCCAAGTGACATGGTACTTAAGTGTCTTTGGACCACCGCTAGCTGGGATCTGGCCCCTACAGCTAACCCAAGATGATCAACTCTTTATTGAATAATGATTTGTTAAGTTCTTTTTGCAATTATTTTTAGAATACAACAGTGAATCTGAGTCCTATTTTTTGACTTAAAGTTGACAACCTTTATTATAGACTGTGACACTATGACTTTTAATAAGCACTACTAGTCACTTTAGGTATTTCTAATTGTTTCATAACTATGTCACTTAGTTTAATTTTTGAGTTTAAACTTTGGCTAGTTGCAATATATGCATATTTTCTTTTCCACTACATAATTTTTGTAATGTTTAATCCTTCTATATATGTTTCCTAACTTTTGACATATCTTTGTTAGGATATTTGAAAATTGTCTTTTGTATATGACTAAATTGTTGCCCAATGTTCTTATGCTTTTATGATATAAATATGTATGCATCTAGTAAAATCCATTTCTATGATCTGCATGATATTATTCTGCATATAGTGATTTCTAGCTAATTACTCCTAATTTATCACATGATCATATTTTATGCTTTATTCTACTCATATTTTCTTTATGATATATTTTTTGTTTGCGGGGAAGTCGTAAACTATATATTTTGTTAAAGGTGGAGAAATATGTCAAATATGTGCATATTCGCCCATGTCTTGTGTACTACGGGGGAGCCTATGCACATGTAGAAGCTTAGGTAATATCAGATGTATTATTATCTCCTATTACGGGGGAGCTTATTTTTTATCATGTCAACGGGAGAGAAGTAAGTTTAAGTATGTAAGTATATGTTTAAGTAGTATACTTATAGTGATTTGTGCTTATTGTTTTTGATACATGCATCAATAAAATGCGTCTTAAACTTAAATAATTTTCCATAAAAAAAGGGAGAGATTGATGGCCCAATGTTTAAGTTAAGTTTTTGAATATGGCTAATCGATTAAGTTTAGCATTATAATAATCGATCAATCACTATAGTATCTTTTACTTAAACTCATAATCGTCCAGGTATGCATTAATACTGTAATAGTTTTTTCTGTATATTGTCTTGTTCATCTAACATGCACTTGCAGAAAGCAATAAGCAAGATCAGTAAGGACATATGCTATGAAGAAATGATGATGAGCCAAAGATGATGCTATACCAAAAGATTTTTCTTAACCGCCTACAACTTATCCAGGGCCTCGCACTCAGGGGAAAATGCATCTTTGACTCAGCAGAGATTGGCATTATTAAGTTCCCTTAGTTTTCACTAGTGTAATTTGATATTTATTAAGTATAGAACTTATGTACACCGAGTCATACTTGGCAACTAAAAATACTCAAGTCCACTCAAATAAGACTGAAACCTAGTCTCCCAAAATCAGACCAAAACAAACCTGACCAAAGCTAAAACCATTATGAAATACGCCAACCAAATTTTGGCCAAATTTTGGGCAAATTCTCTCTGCCTAAATTAAAAGATTGGCCAGCTATATAAACCCTGATTTTGTGGCCTCTAATATTTAAAATTTTAAATATTCTAGACTGAATTCTGGCCAAAATTTGTTTAAGAATACCCTATAGATTGAGTTAGATTTCCATATTCTTACTCACTCAATAATTCTTAATCTTTCTATCCTATAGTGAACTATACCCTGATCCTTATCCTTCTTATCTCCAATATCAACTCTCCAACCTTCTAGTGCCAAGTGTGATCTCGGTTAGAAGTTTGTTCGAGTTATAATAGTTTGGTTCATAAAGTCTCTCTTCTGTTGTGAAGTCATCAAGCTCTTCGTATCAAAAGTTTTAGAAAGTTTGTAAGCCTTCGGATCAAATCTGGTGGTTGTGAGAAGTGGCAGGCCTTCGGATCAAAGCTTGTGATTCAGTATTGGTGACTATAGTGTATACAACTCTGACCGACAGTTTTTGGGCCTGGACTAGTCCTCTTAGAGGAAAACTAGGATAAAATTGCGGTGTTTGTGTTTGTGTTTGCTCTCTTCCTAACTAAACTACATATTTATATGTCTTGCTAGCTACAACTGTTTTATATATCTGCTTCACTTACTATTATTATTTGATTACTATTCATACAACACAATTTTTTAACTAGTGATTTTATTCTACTAAATACACAAACTCTGTTTACCCCCTCTAGAGTTTCCACCACGGTCCTTCAGGGACTCCTTCTGATGACCCTCCTGCTCTCAAGTGCAAGGCCGTTGTAGTTAGATATAGTTAGCTAGGTATACTTTTGTTAAGAGTTAGTTATATAAATACTTGTATTAGATGTTAGTGTTAGTAGTTAGCCTTTATATATATATATATATATATATATATATATATATATATATATATATATATATATATATATATATATATATTATAGTATAGTTGTATAGTTAGTATTAGCTTGGTTGTTTGTAGATATTAGTTTTATGTTAGTTTTGGGTTACCTCGGGATAACAAGGTATTACAAAGGTATTGGATCGATACCCAAGGTATTGAGTTTGGGTATTGAAATAGGTGTGATACGCTTTGGCGCGAGGCCAGGGTATCCTATTTCAACTATTTTGATATAATATTATAATATTTGACTTGAATATATATATATATATATATATAACCTTATTTTTATATTAGAAACTTGTGTATCTTGAGATACGGCTCTTTGAGTGCCTTGTTGTATCATAACTTAGCTTGTATAGTATAGCTTCTTAGTGTATTGACTTAGTAACTTAGTATTAGACACTTGCAACCTAGAATTTATTGGTTTGACATAGAAATGGCGTATCGACCTATAATTGCATCAAGTTCACTTATTTTCATTCTTGAACCTACTATTGATGCGACATAACATATATAGGTTATGAGACATCGGCTTAGACATCCAGAGACACACCTTGCTCAGGACTTCAGGCGAGTACATTTCTCTGATAGTTTTTAATTCATAATATTATATATATACATGTTCTAGAATTATATACATTGATCCCGACACAGTGATTTCACGGACTGGTACCATATGGATCACGTCATGAGATGTTATCCCCTACCGTGTTCAGCGGGTACTCATGTACATGTATCTCATCGTGTATTTTGGGTATTGATTATATTTCGTGTTCACATACTGCTCATGTTCAGTGTGCTTATTCGTGTACACCCACCGCTCGTGTTCGGTGGTTATGATATTCGTGTACACCCACTGCTCGTGTTCAGTGGTTATATTTCGTGTTCGTAGCATTTCGTGATTGGATCCATTATTATTAGTTGGGGGTGGGAGAGTAGGAGTTGATTATGTGATTAAAGCTATTGTTACATTGTTTATATTCTTGTTACATACGTCACTTGTAATCCGTCTTACCTGATCATGTTCACCCAACCCGATCACATAATGAACTTGTATTCTGAGGCACATTAGTTAGTTTAGATTACAGTTATTCATCATATTGTGATATTCATATTGTTGATCAATATTCTCGTATATTACCTGTATATCTATTGTTCATCATTTATATGTTTTGTGATCTTGTATTTTATTTCTATATCTGTTTATATGCTCGATTATGCTATTAAAACTGCTTTCAAAGGTATGTACTTCGCTCCAATCCTGACTGGATATATTTTTCTAGATGACTGGCTTATAGAGCAGTGTCCCACTTTCTACTGGCCGCAGGACGGCGTACCTTTAAAGGATACTCCTATAGACCAGGAGGACTTAGTTACAGAGCCCAATGAGGTTTAGTTATTTGTATTTGATTGTATTAGACTATTCTTTTGGTGGATTCACAGTTTGTATATTATTTCAGATTGTGGATTGTATCTTATTCTTTTCTTCGCTATTTCATTCATGCATTATTCTTTCTTAGTTTGTTTTGTAATTGAGATTAGTTATTCTTGTAAGATACCATATTGCTCCTCCGTTTGGAGTTGAGATGATTGGCAGGTACCATATTATATTATTGAGATGTTAGATAGTTAGAAATGACCCATACAGCGTGCTAATGCCGATTCTGTGGCATAGGCTGGGCGTAACCACGTACTCGTGCCCGAATATCCGGGTGCGGATCGTGACACTTGGCATACTAGGAGGAAGTGACATCCTTGGCGTATGAAGAAGGAACAACACTATTCCATTATTACATGACAATCTGGGTCTGCGTGCCTGAAGATTTGCTTCATTGAATACCCTTATCTCCTTGACTGCGGTGTAGGCCTGTCAACTATCAGGTTCGTTATATTTAATGCGAAGGGAAATACAGAGTTTGTACGCCACTGTGTTAAGTGGCATTTGTACACTTCTGGGGTGTGCATACACAAAGTACACCACTACTTCTTTGTACGCGGCTGTGTAATGTACATTGCATATGCCAATGCTTTCTTGTATGTTATTGCACCCATTATATTTTGAAGAAAAGTACGCTATCATTCCTCTAGGCTTATTATCCATTGGAGGCATACTTTTTATGCTTCTACATGATCCCCTTCAAAGTTTTTAAATTTACAAAATAAATTTAAAATACTTTTAACTAGAAGCATGAAAAGTGGTTCATATTTAGCATGCATATTTGGTGCAGAATCCCAAAAGACTATGGACGTGGCTGAATAGCATGATTAATGTGTAGAAACTGAGGCGTTACTCAACAATCGAAGAGTTTTGATCTGAATCTATAAATAGATTTGGGTGGAGAGAGAGAAACTTCTTTTACTAGTTCTGTAAACCCTCTATGTTCTCTCCAAAATCCTAATCTCTCTTTTCTTCCTCGAGCAACAGCAGTGGCCCCCAAACAAACTCAGGCGACCAAGAAAGGCAACAAGGGAAAGGTATTGGCTTGTTCTTCTCGGTTGACCATAACTCGATCGACGGTGAGGCCTGCGAGTGAATGCCTGAACATGCCGCAAGGAAGGAGGTCGACTATCGAGAGTGCCAACCCAGCCATGATAGGTATGGGCAAGCATTCGCCTGAACACATATTTCAGTCTGTGAAATTAACGAAGAAGAGAAAAGAGGAAGAAGATAATGATGTGTCAAGGAGCACTAAAATACATGTGCACGCGTATATTCCCTTTTTTAGAGTAGAATCATTTTCTCGCGTATTGTCCAAGTCTCAAATAGATTTGTGACTGTATGCGTGCATTTCCTCTTTCAGAGTGAAAATGAACTCCTCGTATACTGTCCAAATTTGTGACTATACGCGGACTTTCCTCTTTCAGAGTAAAAATAAACTTCTCGTATAATTTTGTAAATTCTAACAGACTTACAGTAGTACACATACTTCTCTTAATACAATATTTGAAAATTCATGCTCGCATAATTTTTGTAAGTTTTGACAAACTTGTAATTTGTATGCATACTATTCCCCGTTGTAAACCCCCTCAACCAATTTAGGATTATTTTAATTTAGATTGTGAGACTAGGATTAATTTGGATACAATTAGGATTAATGTGCAATAATTACGTGACTTATTACACCTTACCGTTGCTTCGATGTTTAGAGCGCTACACTAGTAGTTACCTTCAAACAAATTCCATACACCTCTCCTAGATATGCCAGACTACCCATCAGACCCTTGTTTAACTTTTAGATACTCAATATTGTGCTTCATTTGAGCTGCACAATATTTGTTACAAATATCTATGTATTATCCCAATAAACCCCATTTCTCATAATTGCCCATCCCCATTTGAGTTTGAGACCCAACCACAACCTAACTCCGTATAACCCAAATTAGGGTATTGACCTATCCTGAGCCTGCTACGTCCATGACACTTGTGTCCCACCCAAATTTAGTTCCATGTGTCTTCAATTCATTAAAGAATGCTGCACGCTTTATTTTTAATTAAATTAAATTGGAGGCAATTTCACCCTAAACAGGATCTGACCAAGCCATGTACACCCTTTCATGTGGACCAGCACCCACCCCAATGAGCCCTGGCCGTCCCAAGTCTCGAGGTCAGCCCACAAATTCTATCACCCATATATATACATTTCTTTCACATGGAAACCCTAGAACATAAACACCATCACCACCTCCATAACCTAGACGCTTCCTTACCTCTAACCCGAGCCCCTCCTTTCCCCGGCCGGACACCCACCACCGCAAGCCGCTACCACCTCAGCCTCTGCCACCCGCCTGACCATCGACTCCACCAGCCCAACATCACCGTACCACCCACCGAACCACCGACTGCCATCCCCCATCTCCATCACCCTCAAACCCGAGCGCCAACCCGATACCCAGACCCTGACTGTCCCTATCCCGGGCCACCGCCTCCAGCACCGCCAACCCCCACTGACAGGCCGACCCCGACCTTCCCCATGATCTGACTGCCACCCAGGAGCTGTTCCCGCCGGCCAAGCCCCATTGTCGCCGCTGCAAGATTGCTGCAACTGCTGCAGTTGCTGACCGCTGTCGCTGTCATGATCCATTGATCGACGCCGGAGCTCCGCAGACCACCGTCGAGCGGGCACGTCGATGAGCAGACCTCCTCATTCTGCCAACTAGGTACTCGTCCTCTAGCCTCTTCTTTCCTTACATCGTCGTGTTATATATCGTGGTATTGTCGTGTCTTGTGTCGTGTGTCGACACGAGCAAGGTATTATGTAATATATTTGTGTATGATAAGTTTTGAGATTAGAACAATAATTAATAAGTTAGAGATTATTAAACTAGTAAATAATCTTAATAATATGACTGTTATAAGGACTCGTAATTCACCAAAACCTAGGCTTTGATCAAAAACACCGTAATATGTAGAATAAGGACATGTAATTGTACGAAAAACAAGCAGTTCGTAAAACCCATAACTTCGGTAAATTATTGTTGTGAGATACACGGTGACTGAGGACAGGGTACGTGCGCATCTTAGCTATATTCACACGCGACTCTGTAGTTAGCCAGCCGAAATCTTGCGTCAGTACCTATGAGCAACATCGTAGTTATGTATGTATTGCTTTAGTAACTGATGCTAGATTGCTATATTATATTGTGTGTTTAGGGTCGCTGGACCAGCCAGGAGATACTGCAGGAGCAGGTTATTGGCATTCACAGCTTGAGGACTCAGGCAAGATACCTTGCCCTATTTACTGTCTAAATTAAATGATGCATATGTTGTATGATGTCTTGTTGCTTTATTTCATATGACTGTGCACGTCCGAGATTGACTCGGGTACAGTCGACGGATGCGTCGATAAGTAGTGTACTTGACCTAGTTGCTAGCAGACTCACCCCCTTGGGAGGATACTCTGGTATTTTTCGAGACCTGACACTCTTACACGTATCATTGTAACAAATTTATATTGGGATGCGGGTCCACGTACTCGACTAGCTATCGGTGCGTGTGACATGCATCATGGTTAGTATGTAACTCAGGATTATTTTATTTGTAGAGACTGGCATATAGATACGTGGTATGCACATCGAGTATTCGACTAGTGTATCTACATTGGGTGGGGAGGACAGCTAGTAGGCGTATGGGATACACACATTGGACTCCGTCGTATCCGGAGGAGCCACGGATCCAATAACTCCCTTTATTATAGACACCGCGATCTTCGGAGTGATACGGACGTATATATATTGCAGATATCTTATTCTTCGAAATGATGGACGTTACAGATACCATACTCTTAGAAGCGTTAGACGTTATGCCTATGCCTACCCCTACGTACCAAAGTTGTCTTCACATTGCATTCATTTAGATAGTTAGCACACCCTTTATTTTATTTATTTTATTCAGTATCTATATATATGGCATGCTTCTATGTATATTGTTACATCCCTCGGAGGACCTGGATCCTTTCCAGATTTGGATGAGGAATATTACCCCACAGTGTAAGGCCAAGGACAGAAGATGAGGTACGCTACAGTGGAGGAGCTAGAGGTGCTACCGTCAGAGTTTCTGTGATCAGTTGGTAGGCCTTCTGCCTAGGATTGGGAGCATCATTATCTAGTCAGCCGATGCCCCAGTCATTACTCCTTTATCTATCATTTCAGTACTTTTATTTCGTCATAGTAGTGGGTTTGTCCCCACCAGACATTCTTGGTTGTACTATGATATTTTGAGACTGGCGTTTATCTTCCATCATTTATATTTAGTACATTCTTGTTGTTTATATTGCGGATAAGATTAGATTACCTGTTGTTGATTGATATGGGACATGTTAGTATTTAGGACAGCGTAGCACACTTCGTTAGAATCCATTAAATTAGGATATCCTCGGAGACGTGGCAGCTGGCTATTGCCACGTAGCCTGGTCCCGTGTACTTTTGGGACTGGGGCGTGACACCTATACTGAGTAAAAGAGTTTGCTTGTGTACGCAGCTCTTTTTGATGTGATAGGATCAACTGTGGGGATGCTAAACTCAAATTATCTGGAGGATCGGTCACACATAGAATTCCCTCAATTTGATAGGAGTCTTCCAAAGAGTAGACAGACTTTAATAGCCCCCCAAGGTAATAAGATGTTGCTATCTTTGATGAATGGTAAACCTCTCACTTCTCCGGACAATCAACAATATGACAAGCCTCCCTTCTTGATTGGAGATGCCATCAGTAGGTTATCTCAAATAATGTCCAGGAAGGAGGAGTGGGTTTTCAAAATTGGTGACATAGTGATGTATTTTACCGAGATATTCTGAGATTACCCTTTGTCAGCTTTTACCCATGCCACACATCCAAGGAAAATGTAATGGTATTTAACTCCGTACTAATATGGTGCAAGGCCCAGGAAAATTTCTCATAAGCAGGATGATCAGGGGAGAAGTGTTTTCTAGAGCGCTCCGAATAGACAATATGTTGCCATACGGGGACTAGTGTATGGCTTTGTGTCTACTAAAAACTTGTCACTTATACAACCAGTTCAATCGCCAATTTTTGCCAATCTCTTCATTGGGGATGGAGGGGTATATCCTTCCGTTAATCCTAAACTTACTCGATCGGTTAACGATAATAATATACGTTGGAATTGACTCTCTGTGTGGGCTTTAGAGAGATTTGAAATAGAGCTCGACCAGATAGGGCTTTACGATGTCGTTTTGTCGACCAGCTACAAAATTTCCCGAACCACCATTTATTTCTTGCCTGGGTGGAATGGTATAACGCTCTAACCGAAACCTTCTCCATACCACATGTAAACCCCCTGATTTTTCAGAAATTTTTATTTGGATTTTTTCATAATTTTCTGGGATTTTTTCTGAAATTAAAACCTAGGTAATTGGTAATTAAATAATTTATAATTACTGTTAAATAATATTAAAATATTATGTAAATAATATTTATGGTGTAAAATGGAAAATCGAACATAGGGTAATTTTTTGTGAATTTATTGGACCCCAAAAATATTTTTAAAGCCCTAAAAACTAATTAAAATTTAAACCAAAATAAACCTTGAAATAAACCCGGTTCAATTGAACCAAACCAACCCAGACCCAGTTCAACTGAACCAAACCTAACCTTATCGGGTCGGGCCGGATCTAAACCCGACCCGAAACCCGCAGACCCAAACCCATACTTAAACGATAGCGGATCGGGCCGGATTCCTATTAAACCCGACCCGCGGATCCGGACCCAAACCCGTTACCAAAATTCTATTCTGAACCCTAACCCTAATTCAAGTCGGAACACTGTTCCGACGAGGCTATTTAACCCCCGCCGGCCGAAACCCTAACCCTAGACCCCTTGCTCCGCCGGATCACCCTGTCGTCCCTCCTCTTCCTCCTCCCACCGACGAACTACTCCGCCTTGTCCCTCCTCTCTCCTCCATCACCGCCTTCATCCCATCACCGACGAATCCCCCGAGCCATCTCCCCTAGCTCCTCCGCCTAGTCGCTGCCCTCATCTTCGCCCAGCTCCACCGTCGTCTCCCCCTCTCCCCTGACCCGCAGAACCCCTCCGCCCAGCCTCCGGCTTCCTTCCCCGACCTCCTGATCCACCCTAGCTGCTGCCCTGCCCAGCCGTCTTCTTCCTCCAGAATCCCCTCTCCGTCGAACCTCTCCCCTCACCGACCCGCCACCCACAGCCTGACTCGAACTCCTCCTTCCCCGACTCGATATCCCTCGTCGACCTCGCCCACCAGTGCACCCGACTCCGGCGCTGCACCTCTCTCTCCGACTCGACTACCACCCTATCTGCCCTCGTCTTCCTCGACCGCTGCCCTAGCCGTCGACGGCCTCCACCTCGTTGTCCTCCTCCGGTGTTGCCCTGAGCCGCCTTCGCCGTGTCCGCCAACAGTAGCCTCTGACCCAGACACAGCCACCTCTGACCCGGACACAACAGAGACCATAAACCCTAGACCGGACACGGTTGACGCAGGACATGAAACTGACACTCGGACACGAAGAATCATCGCCCTACGGAGCCCTGTTTAGGTAACCCGTTCTCTCTCCTCGTTGACCCATTTTCGATTTCGTCATGTGTGACACGTAGGCTGTGTGACCCTCTCGGTGTCCGTACAACCCGCTCAGTGCATCGCGTCCTGTGGTGATCGTAAACCGCGATCCAAAAACAGGAAAACCAACACCCCATTTCACCCCGAAACTGAGTACGCCCTGCCAAACGGGATGACTTGGTCACGTGCGGTATTCACCAAAATATGTGCGCCGTCGATACGGACATGTAGAATTTCGCAGAAGTTGATTTGGATGTGCGTGCACACCGGAATCAACGCGTTTCCGCCGACAACGCCCCGTATCTGCCGATTCTGGAACACGTCGTAACTTTGTGTACACACGTCGGATTGAGACAAAAATTTTGCCATCGAACTCGTAGCAATACGCTGGTCCTGTGACCCAAGTTTGGTTTGATTCTGAGAACGTTGACGAAATCGCGTATCGTGGGCCCCACAAGCTCCACTTGACGGGCGATTTTGTGATCGGCTCATCGGAATCCAATTCTGGAAGTTCCGTTGGGTTCGTATCATCGGTCCTGACTTGTTGACACTAAGTTTGACAAATTTGGAGACCTTTGACCCTGACGCACTTTTCGGTGCAAAGTGGCCCACATGTGGACCCCACTTTGACCCGGAAATGTCATTTTTGCCCTTGTGTCCCAATTGGACTTAAGGACAGGCATTTTTAGCTATTTGATATTTTCTGAGACTGTTGGTGATGTTTATTACAGCTTTTGGAGGAGTACCTGCAGGATCCACTGATACAGGGACAACTGTTGGTATTAAAACCCCAAGCAAGTGTACCTTGCCAAACTTGCAGTTCTTGTTATTTATTCCTTTGACTATATATATATATATATTTGTGCATGCTTGACCTAGGACCGTATGACTTATTTAGCGTCCGATTAATAGTCGGGTGCCAACCCCGTACGCGAAGTTGTGTACGTCATCTAGACATGGACATCGTGACCCTTTGCATTCTCGTACTTGTCTTATCAAGTACATCATAATCGAGGACACTTGATACTATTCATGAGACAGGATCTTCTTGAGATATTCATGGTGATTTTGTGTAGGGATACAGGTTTTATGACATAGACATTATATTCATAGACATTATATTAGATGACTTGCTGCATTAGATATGATCGTGCGTGACATGGACATGAGGCATCGTGGACATGAGACGTATGATTACATTGGATGGGAGAGACACACAGGCTACAGGCAGAGTATATATATATATATAAAACATAGTAAACACATAGTAAAACACATAGTAAACACTGCTACCGGCTCCCAGACACAGAGCTTGTAGTGGTCTCAGCCTGAGTTTCGTGATGCTCTTAATTGCATTTTCACATAGATGGTTACATACTTACCCTATATATTTTATTATCTGCTGCACTGCATTTATTTTGGCTTGTATTTTCTGTACCTTGTTATGTCCCCTGAGGACCTGGATCCGGATTATGTCCCCAGAATTAGCAGACGAGATCTATCCCGAGGTATACGGAGCAGGAGCATTATCAGGAGCATGCGCTGGAGCAGTACCAGATCCAGTAGACGAGTGATCACCGAGGGTATCTTCTGAGTATATACTGTTCCATACTCAGTATTGGCTGTAGTTATCTTTATTCTTGTATCTTGACAGATGTATCAGACTCATTAGTGGGTTATTTTCTGAGTTTATATTTTATTGAGATTGATCTTGCTTTATGATTCTGACATTGTTGTATTCATTTATGTGGATGAGATTAGTCTATCTAGACCCTTATTGTTGTATTACAGCTTAAGTATGTCCCGATGGATCCATTAAATTGGGTTTGTCTATCGGTGTGTGCTGCTGGCCTTTGCCACGTGTCTAGTCCCTCGATATTTTGGGACTGGGGCGTGACATGGTTTTTGTGATGGCCCATGCAGTCAACGACTAAATTGTTCGGTTTCAACTTAGGGACCGAGCAAGCCTGCAATAAGAATAGGATAAGTTTTTAGGATCTCATCCACTTGCTTGAATCGTTCTTAACATCTATTTCGGATTCGAATTAATTTCTTGACTTGCATCCTGCCTTGACTCCTGTGCGCCTCTTATTGTTTATTTTGGTTGTTACTCTAAAAATTTTATTTTTCTAGGTGATTGGTAATTAGAACTTGACAGTTTAAGTTATTATTGTAGATTATGACCTAATGATTACCCCCTTAGCTTTAAGTCGCGTAATTAGTACCCCCACCTCGATACAAATTAGGTCCCTTACCCTTGACGGCCAGTAACCCTTCTATCCTCACTATCGACACTTGTCCTATAAGCACTAAGACTAAGGCTTAAGACGACCATGGCCTAAGTAATATAGGAGGATAACCTAATAGGTACCAAGACCCCTTCTCATAGACCTTAATAAGAGTTTTCACGGTATCCTTAAGACGATTTCAGTATTAGTTTATTGTTTTAAGTTGGGTAGTATGCCTCACAACATAATACCACCTAGCCCTATTGACCCATTGATGAAGTAAACTAGGATGACACAACTTTAGACTTGTATAAGAAGATAGTGGTTATTCAGACAATAGAATTTAGAGGTCATTGCCCCTATTTGGTCGACTAGCGACTTAGACAAGGAAGTTGTATGATAACTGTAGAGATTGTAGAGTCTGTTATTATTATGGTTGCTTGTTTGTTTTGTTTTGTGAACTTGATTAATTTGTACCTCCTTTCATCATCATCTAGCGTACTTAATTTTGATGTACTTGACTTATGCTGCTATTCTATAGCCTAGTTTTGCAAGCTTTTTCTTTATCGAGCTTGTTCATGACATATGTATTAGTGGACATGTACACTAATACATTTCAGAATCAGTATACTACGGTCTGATCAACCATAGTGCACTTGGTTTGCCCTTCGTACAACTAATTTACGTGGATTGAGATATATAGTAATTAGTAGACAAATGTACTTGGCCTCTAGATATGTCTGAGCCTATCGTATCCGTTACATAACTATACCGATGCGAGCAGCTGAATAGAAATTTCCCAAAATAGGATTTCAATCCACAACTGCTTAACAATTCCCATTTGAATTCTTTAAACGCCTTGATTCCGATACTTCTATTCTATTACCTCACCCATGAACTCTTTATTATTGATCTCCATCTTCCCTTATTTCGGAGAGACGAAACCTCGTGCTTGGTATAAGTTTGATAGGTAGAGAGTACTAGACATACCCCACATGCCGGTCGCATTGTTGATGACCCTTTTATAAATGATTAAGGGAATACCATAGGTGATATGTTTGGTGTCAAAGACTTGAGGATTCAATAACATAATTTTGGGCATAGCTTTCGTAGATGTATAGCCTTAGATGATAGCTGGGTAAATTCTAAGTTGGGTAGAGACCACAATGTTCACTTTAGAGGAATTCTTTAGACTGTAATCAAGTGAGATTTAATAGAGAGATCCTGCCCTAGTTTAATTTCGAGGATGAAATTTTTATAAGTTTGGTAGATTGTAAACCCCCTGATTTTTCAGAAATTTTTATTTGGATTTTTTCATAATTTTTTGGGATTTTTTCTGAAATTAAAACCTAGGTAATTGGTAATTAAATGATTTATAATTACTGTTAAATAATATTAAAATATTATGTAAATAATGTTTATGGTGTAAAATGGAAAACCGGACATAGGGTAATTTTCTGTGAATTTATTGGACCCCAAAAATATTTTTAAAGCCCTAAAAACTAATTAAAATTTAAACCAAAATAAACCCGGTTCAATTGAACCAAACCAACCCAGACCCGGTTCAACTGAACCAAGCCCAACCTTATCGGGTCGGGTCGGATCTTAACCCGACCCGAAACTCGCAGACCCAAACCCATACTTAAACGATAGCGGATCGGGCCGGATTCCTATTGAACCCGATGACCCAAACCGGTTACCCAAATTCTATTCTGAACCCTAACCCTAATTCAAGTCAGAACACTGTTCCGACGAGGCTATTTAACCCCCGCCGGCCGAAACCCTCTAACCCTAGACCCCTTGCTCTGCCGGATCACCCTGTCGTCCCTCCTCTTCCTCCTCCTACCGACGAACTGCTCCGCCCTGTCCCTCCTCTCTCCTCCATCACCGCCTTCATCCCATCACCGACGAATCCCCCTAGCCATCTCCCCTAGCTCCTCCGCCTAGTCGCTGCCCTCGTCTTCGCCCCGCTCCACCGTCGTCTCCCCCTCTCCCCTGACCCACAGAACCCCTCCGTCCAGCCTCCGTCTTCCTTCCCCGACCTCCTAATCCACCCTAGCCGCTGCCCTACCCAGCTGTCTTCCTCCTCCAGAATCCCCTCTCCGTCGAACCTCTCCCCTCACCGACCCGCCACCCACAGCCCGACTCGAACTCCTTCTTCCCTGACTCGATCTCCCTCGTCGACCTCGCCCACCAGTGCACCCAACTCCGGCGCTGCACCTCTCTTCCCGACTCGACCACCACCCTATCCGCCCTCGTCTTCCTCGACCGCTGCCCTAGCCGTCGACGGCCTCCACCTCGTTGTCCTCCTCCGGCGCCGCCCTGAGCCACCTCCGTCGTGTCCGCCAACAGCCGCCTCTGACCCGGACACAACAGAGACCCTAAACCCTAGACCAGACACTGTTGACGCAGGACACGAAACTGACACTCGGACACGAAGAATCATCGCCCTACGGAGCCCTGTTCAGGTAATCCGTTCTCTCTCCTTGTTGACCCGTTTTCTATTTCGTCAGTTGTGACACGTAGGCTGTGTGACCCTCTCGGTGCCCGTGTAACCCGCTCAGTGCATCGCGTCCTGTGGTGATCGCATACCGCGATCCAAAAACAGGAAAACCAATACCCCGTTTCACCCCGGAACTGAGTACGCCCTGCCAAACGGGACGACTTGGTCACGTGCGGTCTTCACCAAAACGTGTGCGCCGTCGATACGGACGTGTGGGATTTCGCAGAAGTTGATTTGGATGTGCATGCACACCGGAATCAACGCGTATCCGCCGACAACGCCCCGTATCTGCCGGTTCTGGAACACGTCGTAACTTTGTGTACACACGTCGGATCAAGACAAAACTTGTGCCATCGGACTCATAGCAATACGCTGGTCCTGTGACCCAAGTTTGGTTCGATTCTAAGAACATTGACAAAATCGCGTATCGTGGGCCCCACAGGCTCTACTTGATGGGCGATTTTGTGATCGACTCATCGGAATCCAATTCTGGAAGTTCTGTTGGGTTCGAATTATCATTCCTGATTTGTTGACACTAAGTTTGACAAATTTGGAGACCTTTGACCCTGACGCGCTTTTCGGTGCAAAGTGGCCCACATGTGGACCCCGCTTTGACCTGAAAATATCATTTTTGCCCATGTGTCCAAATTGGACTTAAGGACAGGCGTTTTTAGCTATTTGATATTTTTTGAGACTGTTAGTGATATTTATTACAGCTTTTGGAGGAGTACCTGCAGGATCCACTGATACAGGGACAACTGTTGGTATTCAAACCCCAGGCAAGTGTACCTTGCCAAACTTGCAGTTCTTGTTATTCATTCCTTTGACTATATATATATTTGTGCATGCTTGACCTAGGACCGCGTGACTTACTTAACATCCGATTAATAGTCGGGTGCCAACCCCGTACGCGGAGTTGTGTACGTCATCTAGACATAGACATCGTGACCCTTTGCATTCTCGTACTTGTCTTATCAAGTATATCATAACCCAGGACACTTGAAACTATTTATGAGACATAATCTTCTTGAGATATTCATGGTAATTCTGTGTAGGATACAGGTTTTATGACATAGACATTATATTCATAGATATTATATTAGATGACTTGCTGCATTAGATATGATCGTGCGTGACATGGACATGAGGTATCGTGGACATGAGACATGTGATTACATTGGGTGGGGAGAGACACACAGGCTACAGGCTGAGTATATATATTATATAAAACATAGTAAACACATAGTAAAACACATAGTAAACACTGCTACCGGCTCCCAGACACAGAGCTTGTAGTGGTCTCAGCTTGAGTTTCGTGATGCTCTCACTTGCATTTTTACATAGATGGTTACATACTTACCCTATATATTTCATTATCTGCTGCACTGTATTTATTTTGGCTTGTATTTTCTGTACCTTGTTATGTCCCCTGAGGACCTGGATCCGGATTATGTCCCCAGGATTAGCAGACGAGATATATCCCGAGGTATACGGAGCAGGAGCATTATCAGGAGCAGGCGTTGGAGCAGTACCAGATCCAGTAGACGAGTGATCACCGAGGGTATCTTCTGAGTATATTGTAAAACCCCCTCCCTAGAAAATCGTATATACCTCTTTTATTTATTAAGTATTAATTAAATTGTAGTAATTAGGTCCAAATAGAAGAAATAGATTTTTAATAATTTTTATGTTAGGTGTTCGGGCACTTAGATGATTTATGGGACCATCAGGAATTTTTTCGAAATTTATTCCATGTAGGAGACCCCTTGAGCAGTTGCTATCCTAACGATGTGCAATACCCTAATATATAAATTTTCTTATGTGTGAATATATATATATATATATATATACAAATATATATATGTATATATATATATTTAAAGAAAGAAAGGAAAAGAATTAATTTAATAATACTAATAATAATAATATAATAATAATAGTAATAATACTATTAGCCTTAGGAATTTCCATTTACTTACAACCATTCAGCAGCAACTTGCTAATTAGGACCGCCTCCTTTAAGCATATGTTCCCAAGACCCTTGCTATCCCACGTTAGCAATTCCATAACTCCCAGGGAACCGAACCCCCCCTTGGCCGAATGCTTTAGCGGCCAAACCCGAAACCCTTTGGTCCGCTCCACCCTTCTCTCTTTCCCTATAATATATATATATATATATTAGCTCCCAAAAACCCTAACCTAATAACTCCAGACTTCTTCTTCCCATCTAGAGCCGTTACCACAGCCATAGAAGCCTCCCCAAGCCATCCAATCATCCCGTCGACGCCGACATCGCGAACTGCAGTCTCCCACTCGAAGCGCCTTCGCTCCGGCGTGATTTCCCGTCGACTCGCTCATCCAAACGTTGTTCCATTTTCATAGGTATGATCTTCCCTCAACCCTCTCCAATAATTGTTTTATAGTCAACCTCGGAAAACGTGTGCCCCTAGGTGAAAAACAGCGCCCAAGTCAGCGCGAGCAGACAGAATTCTGCAATCGCAGAATTCCAGAATGACCATCCATATTGCCGAGTTCGTATCTCCCACCACAGAGATCCGAATTTGGTGATTCTTTTTGATACCTGTAGATTACATGACCTAGTTTATTTTCTGTATTATAACTTTGTGCTATTAGTCGCTGTGGACAAAATTATATTCGTCACAAAACTGCGCGCACCCACTTTTTCCGGTTTTCCAAAAGTTGGAGATCGGAGCGCGCCCCGCCAAACGGGACCGCTCCGCCGTGTGCCAAGTGTACCAAATGGTGCACACAGCATAACGGGACACGTGAAAATTCGTGGGGACTGATTCGGACGCGTGAGCGCGCCGGAATCAGGCCGTATCCGCGGACACATCTCGTGTCGCCACTTTTGTGAAACTCGCGCGTATTTTGTGCACACTTGTCAGATTGCGACAAAACTTGCGCCACTGGACTCGTGGTAACGCGCTGGTCCTGTGACCCAATTTTTACGCATTTCTGAGACGGTTGACCAGATCGCCAATTGGCGGGCCCCATAGTTGACTTTTTGGACCAAATTTTGTTCGGCTCATCGGAATCCACATTTGGACATACCGTTGGGTTCGTATTGACATCTAGAGTTGTTTGACCTATAGTTTGTCCCATTTAGAGACTGTTACCCTCGGCACGCTTTTTGGTGCAAAATGGGCCACACGTGGATCCCACTTTTGTCCGAAATTACCGTTTTGCTCCTGTGTCCAAATTGGACGAAAGGGATGTGATTTTTAGCTATTTTGCTTATTTTGGGAACGTTGGTGATATTTATTTCAGCATCCGGAGACATTTATTTTGTGGCCATAGCTTCTGGTCCTGTGTACTGGACAACTGGACGTAACATTTTGCAGCTTCTTGCCAGGCAAGTATACCTTGCCATTGTACTGTTATTTATATTCCATATGTTGCATGCATCTTTATTTTCTGTCCTTAGTTCATATATTTTAATTGTTATATAAAATGCTCGCGACGGTGACGTCGCGATATGTTTTTATTTATGTATTTGCATTGACCTTGTTCATGAGACTACCCCATTATCATGTAGCACCATTAGGTTCATTGGCCGTGACACAGTGGTTACACGAGTGTGAGTCTCATATAGATTACGGACTGCGTGACAGGTCTGGCCTCCTGTACGTATGGGCCGTGCGTTAGGAATAACTGCTGTTAGAAACATTGCATGCTAGTAGACTTGGCAGTTATTAGAGGTCCAGGGACATAGCTTATTGTAGTACGGTGGTCCCATCCTTGTCCTTGTTTGGTTGCAGGATTGGGCTAGGGTACTAAGAATAGGCTATGGACCAAATCGTACCATGGATGTGACATGCTTAGAGCATGGGGTGGGGAGAACAACAAGTACCGCATTTGAGCTCCTTTACACTTTTTCTGTGAAGCCCGGATTCTCCGCTGGAGATACGGGTGATGATGACCCTTATATATTATGTACTATCAGGCGGGCCACCGGCGTTCAAAAGACGATGTGCCTTTTAGGCCCCTGGCTCTTCAAAAGAGAACCATGCCAAATCTCAGTTTTCAGCCAGATAGCTCACTTGTGGGAAAAGGTGTTCTTAACTGCATTCACTTTAGATGGTTAGGCGACCCATTGGATATTTATTTCAGTACTTTATTGGCATGTATTTAAGTATAGTTGTTATGTCCCTCTGAGGACCTGGTCCGCTGCCAGGTGTACCTGTTCTTGAGTATTTGCAGGAGCACAGATTTGGAAGGATATAGATGCTCCGTGGATGTCTTCTCTTCGAGCCGTGATTGGTAGCTGGTACTTATATTGTTTGAGTGAGTTGTACTTATATTATATTTACTTTTCCCATTCGAGTTGGTAGTGGATTTGTTTCCACCCAACTATCATTCTTAGATACTCCCTATTGAGATCTAGTTCATAGATACTGGTTATTTATTTCTATATGATTTTGGTAGATGAGATTTAGATTTTACCCTGTGACTTGTATTATATTTTATACCACTTATGGATTTTATATTCATATTACAGCGTACGTATGGATTTGGTTTTCATATATTGGAGTTGCCATATCCATGCGGCTGGCATGCTTACGTGTCCTAGTCCTACGTATTTTTAGGACTGGGGCGTGACATGTTTTTGTGGTGGCCCATACAGGTCAAGAGTATATTGTCTCGGTTACGTTATTGTACCGAACAAGCCTGCACATAGGATTAGAGTATAGGATCTCATCCATAATTGACTTTGATTCATCTTCCTCCTCTCTGTTCTATTTTGAACAATTGCATCATGCTTGATTCATGTACTTCCTTAATAGTTCTTTAAGTTTAGCCTTCTCCAAGAATATAGAAGTTCCTGTTGTTAGATGATAATTGGAGTAGCACACCCATTTAGAATACAACGAGATTATAGATACACCACTAAGTTTAGAATATCTAGCGAACCCTAGAATCCCTTATCCCTATAATTGGTTTACCATTACCCGGATGTATTATGAGGACTTGAGAGTAGTATAGACACTACTAGAGATAGTTAGAAGTTTTACCATAATGTTGCCCCTAGCATTGAGGAACCAATAGAAAACCAAAAACTTAATGTTTGGACTGAACCTAACCTTCATAGTTAGATGATATTGGAACTATAAACTTAGATCATTGTCTTATTATTAATAGATAGCACCCTAGGAAGCCTAGAGGAATGTAATCAACACTTCTTCCTTGATCATACCCCGAAAATAGCAACTAACACCCCACTCCCCTTAGAGAACCATGATGCTATCTAGAGCCCTCTATCTTTATTTTATATTATTTCCCTGTGACCATAGCGCTCGCTATTTTGCGGCGGCTAATTATGTTTCTTCTCTTCATCTTTCAACTCGTGCCATCTGACACTTCGGATAGTAGGCCAAGTAAATTTATTCTTTGTTAAGGGCTCACAGTTTACTAAGATTATAGTTGTAGCCTTGAGTGTGAATTTTTTTATGCTTGGTAGTTAGAACTTGATAAGTTTAAGTTGTTTTGTAGATTGTGACCGATGATTAACCCCTAGTTTTTAAATCATGTAATTTTGACCCTCACCTCGATACAAGTTAGACCCTTCCTCCTTGACGGCCAGTAACTCTTCTATCCTTACTATTGACACTTGTTCTATAAGCACTATGACTAAGAGGTAAGATGACCATGACCTATGTAATATAAGAGGATACCCTAACAAGTACCAAGACCTCTTCTCATAGACCTTAATAGGAGCTTTTACGGTATCCTTAAGACAATACAATAGTAGTTAAATTATTTTAAAGTGGATAGTATACCTCACCACCTAGTATTATATAGCCCTTGTGATCCATTGATGAAGTATAAATGAATGGCATTAATTGTATGCTAACATAAGATGATAGTGTTTATTCAGACTATAGAACTTAGAGGCTCATACCCCTACTTTGTCGACTATCGACTTAGACAAGGAATTAATATGATAACTGTAGAGATTGTAGAGTCTTTTGTTATTGTTGCTTATGTTGTTTTGTTTTTGCAACTTGAATTATTTGTGACTTCTCTCATCATAATCCAGCGTTATATTTTCTGTGCTACCTTGAATTATGCTGCTATTATAGCCTAGTTTTTGCAAGCTTATTCCTTATCGAGCTTGTTCATGACATATGTATTATTGGGGAGGCCCACAATAATACATTTCAGAATCAGTGTATGAAGGTCTAGCTAACCTTAGTGCACTTGGTTCGCCCTTCGCATAACTACTTTACGTGGATTGAGATATGCAATGATTAGTAGACAATTAAACTTGCCCTAGACATGTCTGATATCTCGTATCGGTTACATAACTGTACTAATACGAGCATGCGAACAAAGGATTACCAAAAATAGGATTTCAATCCACAACTGCTTTGACAATTCCCAATTGAATTCTTTAAACGCCTTGATCCCAATACTTCTATTCTATTACGCTGCCCTTGAACTCTTTATTATTGATCTTCGTCTTCCCTTATCTCGGAAAGACGAAATCTCGTGCTGGGTATAAAGTTTGATACACAGAGAGTACTAGATATACCCCATAGGCCGATCACATACTTGAGGATTATTCTTTTGTAATTAAGGACATATCATATATGATATAATCGGCGTTGAAGTTTTGAGGATTGAATGACATGAGTAAATAAATTAAGGAATATTTTCTTAAGGTATATAGCCTTAGGTGATAGGTGAAAATTCTAAGTTGGGTAGCAGTGCATTGTCAACTCGGGAGGAATTTCTTTTAGATTATGAACGAGTAAGACTAGATTGGGAGAGGTTCAAGCCATTGTAATTTTAAGAAATTTAGAAGGATGACTAAGATGATGAGGATCAATGAATTGATATTGAGGACCCAATATTTATACCTTAAGTGCATGAGTTAAATTTTTGAACAATGAAGGTAGAATCACCAATTTGAATTTAGAGGATAAATATAGAATTTCAGACTTGAATATTGGTGGACTGCATTTAAATTATTTTTCAATTTGGTGAATTGAATTAAGAATTAAAAATTTTGGTTGGACGACCTATTTGAAATAATGAGGATGTGAATGGAGTTAAAGAGTTGAGGCATACAAAATTTTATAAGTGAAAATGGGAATATATTGGACTCAAACCACTTCTAAAGGAGATTATGATAGTTAGAGATCGTGAGGTAGAAGTTATATGAGTATGTAAATCTTGGAGATGTTATGTGGATATGGATAATTTGAAACAAGGAGAGAAGAGATAACCATAGGTTAAATTTTGATTGGAGCAGTGGTCATCTTAACCTAGAAGTGATTGCCATGGATATGATTAGGATTTTAGTTATCGCAAGAAGATTGCGACTGACTGCCTTATTGTACATAAAGGATTAACCGATTCTGCCTTATTTCAATTTTGAGGACGACATTGTCTTAAGTTGGCTGAATTGTGAAACCCCCCTCACCTAAGAATTTGACCTACTCGGCTTAGATAGTGAGACTGAGGCTAGCACGAATCCACTTAGAAATAGAACACGATATTTTATTTAGTTTTACAACATGATATTACCTGACACGCCTTACCGTGCTCTGATAATTGGAGCACTACACTAGCCACTGCCTTCCTACAAATTCTACACCCTTATCCTAGGCATGCCCATCATCCAATTCTCATCTTTGTGCAATTTTCCAATTGTTGGACGCTTTTATGCAAAAGAGAAATTGTGTGTCCACACCATTGGACATGATACATGAAGAAACCTATTTTTCGCTCATATGGATTTTCCATAAAAAAAAATTTCGAGAAGTGCAACGTGCAACATCGCCCACCCCTTTAAACCTAGCCTTGCATTTTAAACAATGCAAATCTTGCAACATTCTTGCATTCTATCGTGGCTTAATTTTAATTTCGAGGACGAAATTTTTATAAGTTGGGTAGAATGTAAAACCCCCTCCCTAGAAAATCGTATATACCTCTTTTATTTATTAAGTATTAATTAAATTGTAGTAATTAGGTCCAAATAGGAGAAATAGATTTTTAATAATTTTATGTTAGGTGTTCG
Organism: Iris macrosiphon; assembly: GCA_036927795.1. NCBI lineage: Eukaryota > Viridiplantae > Streptophyta > Magnoliopsida > Asparagales > Iridaceae > Iris > Iris macrosiphon. Next base: position 61,475,799 of record JAYESA010000018.1, read on the forward strand.
GGCACTTAGATGATTTATGGGACCATCAGGAATTTTTTCGGAATTTATTCCATGTAGGAGACCCCTTGAGCAGTTGCTAGCCTAACGATGTGCAATACCCTAATAAATAAATTTTCTTATGTGTGAATATATATATATATATATATATATATATATATATATATATATACAAATATATATATATGTATATATATATATATTTAAAGAAAGAAAGGAAAAGAATTAATTTAATAATACTAATAATAATAATAGTAATAATAATATTAGCCTTAGGAATTTCCATTTACTTACAACCATTCAGCAGCAACTTGCTAATTAGGACCGCCCCCTTTAAGCATATGTTCCCAGGACCCTTGCTATCCCACGTTAGCAATTCCATAACTCCCAGGGAACCGAACCCCCCCTTGGCCGAATGCTTTAGCGGCCAAACCCGAAACCCTTTGGTCCGCTCCACCCTTCTCTCTTTCACTATAATATATATATATATATATATATATATATATATATATATATATAGCTCCCAAAAACCCTAACCTAATAACTCCAGACTTCTTCTTCCCATCTAGAGCCGTCACCACAGCCAGAGAAGCCTCCCCAAGCCATCCAATCATCCCGTCGACGCCGACATCGCGAACTGCAGTCTCCCACTCGAAGCGCCTTCTCTCCGGCGTAATTTTTCGTCGACTCGCTCATCCAAACGTTGTTCCATTTTCATAGGTATGATCTTCCCTCAACCCTCTCCAATAATTGTTTTATAGTCAACCTCGGAAAACGTGTGCCCCTAGGTGAAAAATAGCGCCCAAGTCAGCGCGAGCAGACAGAATTCTGCAATCGCAGAATTCCAGAATGACCATCCATATTGCCGAGTTCGTATCTCCCACCACAGAGATCCGAATTCGGTGATTCTTTTTGATACCTGTAGATTACATGACCTAGTTTATTTTCTGTATTATAACTTTGTGCTATTAGTCACTGTGGACAAAATTATATTCGTCACAAAACTGCGCGCACCCACTTTTTCTGATTTTCCAAAAGTTGGAGATCGGAGCGCGCCCCGCCAAACGGGACCGCCCCGCCGTGTGCCAAGTGTACCAAATGGTGCACACAGCATAACGGGACACGTGAAAATTCGTGGGGACTGATTCGGACGCGTGAGCGCACCGAAATCAGGCCGTATCCGCGGACACATCTCGTGTCGCCACTTTTGTAAAACTCGCGCGTATTTTGTGCACGCTTGTCAGATTGCGACGAAACTTGCGCCACTGGACTCGTGGTAACGCGCTGGTCCTGTGACCCACTTTTCACGCATTTCTGAGACGGTTGACCAGATCGCCAATTGGCGGGCCCCACAGTTGACTTTTCGGACCAAATTTTGTTTGGCTCATCGGAATCCACATTTGGACATACCGTTGGGTTCGTATTGACATCTAGAGTTGTTTGACCTATATTTTGTCCCATTTAGAGACTGTTACCCTCGGCACGCTTTTCGGTGCAAAGTGGGTCACACGTGGACCCCATTTTTGCTCGAAATTACCGTTTTGCCCCTGTGTCCAAATTGGACGAAAGGGATGTGCTTTTTAGCTATTTTGCTTATTTGGGGAACGTTGGTGATATTTATTTCAGCATCCGGAAACATTTGTTTTGTGGCCATAGCTTCTGGTCCTGTGTACTGGACAACTGGACGTAACATTTTGCAGCTTCTTGCCAGGCAAGTATACCTTGCCATTGTACTGTTATTTATGTTCCATATGTTGCATGCATCTTTATTTTCTGTCCTTAGTTCATATATTTTAATTGTTATATAAAATGCTCGCGACGGTGACGTCGCGATATGTTTTTATTTATGTATTTGCATTGACCTTGTTCATGAGACTACCCCATTATCATGTAGCACCATTAGGTTCATTGGCCGTGACACAGTGGTTACACGAGTGTGAGTCTCATATAGATCACGGACTGCGTGACAGGTCTGGCCTCCTGTACGTATGGGCCGTGCGTTAGGAATAACTGCTGTTAAAAACATTGCATGCTAGTAGACTTGGCAGTTATTAGAGGTCCAGGGACATAGCTTATTGTAGTACGGTGGTCCCATCCTTGTCCTTGTTTGGTTGCAGGATTGGGCTAGGGTACTAAGAATAGGCTATGGACCAAATCGTGTCATGGATGTGACATGCTTAGAGCATGGGGTAGGAAGAACAACAAGTACCGTATTTGAGCTCCTTTACACTTTTTCTGTGAAGCCCGAATTCTTCGCTGGAGATACGGGTGATGATGACCCTTATATATTATGTACTATCAGGCGGGCCACCGGCGTTCAAAAGATGACGTGCCTTTTAGGCCCCTGGCTCTTCAAAAGAGAACCATGCCAAATCCCAGTTTTCAGTCAGATAGCTCACTTGTGGGGAAAGGTGTTCTTAACTGCATTCACTTTAGATGGTTAGGCGACCCATTGGATATTTATTTCAGTACTTTATTGGCATGTGTTTAAGTATAGTTGTTATGTCCCTCTGAGGACTGGTCCGTTGCCAGGTGTACCTGTTCTTGAGTATTTGCAGGAGCACAGATTTGGAAGGATATAGATGCTCCGTGGATGTCTTCTCTTCGAGCCGTGATTGGTAGCTGGTACTTATATTGTTTGAGTGAGTTGTACTTATATTATATTTACTTTTCCCATTCGAGTTGGTAGTGGATTTGTTTCCACCCAACTATCATTCTTAGATACTCCCTATTGAGATCTAGTTCATAGATACGGGTTATTTATTTCTATATGATTTTGGTGGATGAGATTTAAATTTTACCCTGTGACTTGTATTACATTTTATACCACTTATGGATTTTATATTCATATTACAGCGTACGTATGGATTTGGTTTCCATATATTGGAGTTGCCATATCCATGCGGCTGGCATGCTTACGTGTCCTAGTCCTACGTATTTTTAAATTTATCATAATCCTATTCAAATTAACCAATTCTAGTCGTATTTAATTAAGTAGTGTCCACCATTATAAATACCTCATCCTTCATATTTTTCTTTCCCAAATTCCTCTCTTTTTCGTCCAAAAAAAAATAGTCAAAATTCGTCATAAATTCAGCCTCACTTTCTACTAGTTATGACGAATTAAAAAGACAATATCTCCTAGCTCCGGACTCCAAACGCGCTCCAGTTTTTTTTTGTTAGAACGATATTGAGGTTAGATTTCTGTTTATATAAATTTTCTTATGAAATTATAAGTATTAAATTCTGAAAAATTCGTAGAGCATAGCATGTCCAAAAATAGACGTGTTTTGATGTTTTCGTGATTTCGGGAGAACCAGGAATCAGAATCATGAACCGTTTAAAGTTTCGGAAAGTTAATGTCGAGGTCATCGACATATATTTTTCTAGAATTTATTTCGAAGTATTTAAATACTGTTAATTCTGTAGAACTTCTAGGGTAGAATTTAACCGTCGGTGCACAATACAAAATTTGTATGTGCCATAATTCCCAAACGAATTTGAATTCAGATGAGCCATAAATTCCAGTATGTTTTTGATGCTGAAATCTACAGGAAATCATGCATGAAAGTCGAGTTTGTACAGATCGCCTCAATTTGCGTGCCATGAGTCTCGAGTTGATAAAATTCAGTTTCTTTGGACAAAATTTAGGAATAAACATAAAAATCAGAATAATAAGATTAAAATAGGATTTTAGAGTAATTATTCCAGAATTAAATAAATTAAAATAAATTATCTTTTGACGTGATAAATTTGTAATACATAAGCTATTTGGACTGTGACTTGGACTCTGATTCATACCAACAGCAGGACCCCAGGCAAGTATACCTTGCCATTGTACTGTTATTTATATTCCATATGTTGCATGCATCTTTATTTTCTGTCTTTAGTTCATATATTTTAACTGTTATATAAAATGCGCGCGACAGTGTCGTCGCGATATATTTTTATTTATGTATTTGCATTGACCTTGTTCATGAGACTACCCCATTATCATGTAGCATCATTAGGTTCATTGGCCGTGACACAGTTGTTACACGAGTGTGAGTCTCATATAGAGATCACGGACTTGCGTGCAGGGTTGGCCTCCTGTACGTGTGGGTCGTGCGTTAGGAATAACTGCTGTTAGAAACTTTGCATGCTAGAAGACTTAGCAGTTATTAGAGGTCTATGGACATAGCCTATTGTAGTACGGTGGTCCCATCCTTGTCCTTGTTTGGTTGCAGGATTGGGCTAGGGTACTAAGGATAGACTATAGACCAAATCGTGTCATGGATGTGACATGCTTAGAGCATGGGGTGGGGAGAACAATAAGTACCGCATTTGAGCTCCTTTACACTTTTCCTTCTGTAACCCGGAAGCTCCGCTGGAGATACGGGCGGTGATGACCCCTTTACTACTTGGCGGGCCTCTGCCGTTCAAAAGACGACATGCCTTTGAGGCCCCTGGTTCTCCGAGAGAGTCATGCCAATCCCAGTTCTCAGCCAGATAGCTCACTTGTTAGAAAGTTGTTCTCAAACTGCATTCACATAGATGGTTAGGCGACCCATTGGATATTTATTTCAGTACTTTATTGGCATGTGTTTAAGTATACTTGTTATGTCCCTCTAAGGACCTGGTCCGCTGCCAGGTGTACCTGTTCTTGAGTATTTGCAGGAGCGCAGATTGGAAGGATATAGAAGCTTAGTGGATGTCTTCCCTTCGAGCCATGATTGGTAGCTGATACTTATATTGTTTGAGTGAGTTGTACTTATATTGTATTTACTTTTCCATTTGAGTTGGTAGTGGATTTGTTTCCATCCAACTATCATCCTTAGATACTTCTTATTGAGATCTAGTTTCATAGACATTGGTTATTTTATTCAGATATGATTTTGGTGGATGAGATTTAGATTTTACCCTGTGACTTGTATTATATTTTTACCACTTGTGGATTTGATATTCATAATACAGCGTACGTATGGATTTGGTTTTCATATATTGGAGTTGCCATATCCATGCGGCTGGCATGCTTACGTGTCCTAGTCCTACGTATTTTTGGGACTGGAGCGTGACCTGCCAGGTGTACCTCATTATTTTGGCTTGTATTTTCTGTACCTTGTTATGTCCCTTGAGGACCTGGATCCGGATTATATCCCCAGGATTAGCAGACGAGATATATCCCGAGGTATACGGAGTAGGAGCATTATCAGGAGCAGGCGTTGGAGCAGTACCAGATCCAGTAGACGAGTGATCACCGAGGGTATCTTCTGAGTATATACTGTTCCATACTCAGTATTGGCTGTAGTTATCTTTATTCTTGTATCTTGACAGATGTTTCAGACTCATTAGCGGGTTATTTCCCGAGTTTATATTTTATTGAGATTGATCTTGCTTTATGATTATGACATTGTTGTATTCATTTCTGTGGATGAGATTAGTTTATCTAGACCCTTATTGTTGTATTACAGCTTAAGTACGCCCTGATGGATCCATTAAATTGGGTTTGTCCATCGGTGTGTGCTGCTGGCCATTGCCACGTGTCTAGTCCCTCGATATTTTGGGACTGGGGCGTGACATGGTTTTTGTGGTGGCCCATGCAGGTCAACGACTAAATTGTTCGGTTTTAACTTAGGGACCGAGCAAGCCTGCAATAAGAATAGGATAAGTTTTTAGGATCTCATCCACTTGCTTGAATCGTTCTTAACATCTATATCGGATTCGAATTAATTTCTTGACTTGCATCATGCCTTGACTCCTGTGCGCCTCTTATTGTTTATTTTGGTTGTTACTCTAAAATTTTTATTTTTCTAGGTGATTGGTAATTAGAACTTGACAGTTTAAGTTATTATTGTAGATTATGACCTAATGATTACCCCTTAGCTTTAAGTCGCGTAATTAGTACCCCCACCTCGATACAAATTAGGTCCCTTACCCTTGACGGCCAGTAACCCTTCTATCCTCACTATCGACACTTGTCCTATAAGCACTAAGACTAAGGCTTAAGACGACCATGACCTAAGTAATATAGGAGGATACCCTAATAGATACCAAGACCCCTTCTCATAGACCTTAACAAGAGTTTTCACGGTATCCTTAAGATGATTTCAGTATTAGTTTATTGTTTTAAGTTGGGTAGTATGCCTCACAACATAATACCACCTAGCCCTATTGACCCATTGATGAAGTAAACTAGGATGACACAACTTTAGACTTGTATAAGAAGATAGTGGTTATTCAGACAATAGAATTTAGAGGTCCTTGCCCCTATTTGGTCGACTAGCGACTTAAACAAGGAGGTTGTATGATAACTGTAGAGATTGTAGAGTCTGTTATTATTATGGTTGCTTGTTTGTTTTATTTTGTGAACTTGATTAATTTGTACCTCCTTTCATCATCATCTAGCGTACTTAATTTTGCTGTACTTGACTTATACTGCTATTCTATAGCCTAGTTTTGCAAGCTTATTCTTTATCGAGCTTGTTCATGATATATGTATTAGTGGACATGTACACTAATACATTTCAGAATCAGTATACTATGGTCTGATCAACCATAGTGCACTTGGTTCGCCCTTCGTACAACTAATTTACGTGGATTGAGATATATAGTAATTAGTAGACAAATGTACTTGCCCTCTAGATATGTCTGAGCCTATCGTATCCGTTACATAACTATACCGATGCGAGCAGGTGAATAGGAATTTCCCAAATAGGATTTTAATCCACATCTGCTTAACAATTCCCATTTGAATTCTTTAAACGCCTTAATCCCGATACTTCTATTCTATTACCTCACCCTTGAACTCTTTATTATTGATCTCCGTCTTCCCTTATTTCGGAGAGACGAAACCTCGTGCTTGGTATAAGTTTGATAGGTAGAGAGTACTAGACATACCCCACAGGCTGGTCGCATTGTTGATGACCCTTTTATAAATGATTAAGGGAATACCATAGGTGATATGTTTAGTGTCAAAGACTTGAGGATTCAATAACATAATTTTGGGCATAGCTTTCGTAGATGTATAGTCTTAGATGATAGCTGGGTAAATTCTAAGTTGGGTAGAGACCGCAATGTTCACTTTAGAGGAATTCTTTAGACTGTAATCAAGTGAGATTTAATAGAGAGACCCTGCCCTAGTTTAATTTTGAGGACAAAATTTTTATAAGTTGGGTAGATTGTAAACCCCCTGATTTTTCAGAAATTTTTATTTGGATTTTTTCATAATTTTCTGGGATTTTTTCTGAAATTAAAACCTAGGTAATTGGTAATTAAATGATTTATAATTGCTGTTAAATAATATTAAAATATTATGTAAATAATATTTATTGTGTAAAATGGAAAACCGGATATAGGGTAATTTTTTGTGAATTTATTGGACCCCGAAAACATTTTTAAAGCCCTAAAAACTAATTAAAATTTAAACCAAAATAAACCCTGAAATAAACCCGGTTCAATTGAACCAAACCAACCCAGACCCGGTTCAACTGAACCAAACCCAACCTTATCGGGTCGGGTCGGATCTAAACCCGACCCGAAACCCGCAGACCCAAACCCATACTTAAACGATTCATCCCCTCAACCTTTGGATGCAAACCTGATCGATGAGCTTATACAAAATTGCAATGTGCCTGACAAGCATCTGGAGATCACCGTATGCGACTATCTAGCTGGGACGAAGACTTATAGTTATCTGAGACAATCTCGCAGAGAAATTTCTTGGGAAGCTCTGCTAGCTGGCTTCCTATCATTGTGGTTGGGACGATGGGTCATACCCAGAAACAGTGCAGCAGATCTTATCAATCATAATATGTAAACCCCCTCACCCAAAATAGGTATTTTGTGTGTATTTTATATTATTATATTTATTATAGATTATTTTAAATATTGAATTTCTTTAGAGTTTTCTCTTAGTTAATTAGAAAATAAATTTCTTGATATATTTATTTATATAAATATTTATTTAGAATCATTTTTAGGCTATTTTAGATTTTTGGAGATTTTTCTAGAATTTTTAGGTAATTAAAACATAGGGAAAGTAAATTTCTCGGACTTCTATGGTTTATATAAGACCATACTTGCATGTTGTTCCTACCAAATATTTATTTTAGTTTAAAATATTTAATTATATTTTTCTGTAATTTATTTAGAATTTTAAGAAATTTATTTAGATTTTTAAAATTATTTAGGATTTATTTGGATATATATAGTCTTAATATTAGATAGATGCTAACTTAGTGTTAATAGATATTAATAAGATTTTATAAATTATTTGTATTATCTTTAATTAAATTTAAGTTTATAAATTATTGAGATAAATTCAAACTTCAAACTCTATTTTAAATTAATTCAAATCCTGAACCTACTAGGAAAGCAACTTCATGCATATCCTATCCTTATTTAAATTTATCATAATCCTATCCAAATTAATCAATCCTAGTCGTATTTAATTAAGTAGTGGCCACCATTATAAATACCTCATCCTTCATATTTTTCTTCCCCAAACTCCTCTCTTTTTCGTCCAAAAATAGCCAAAATTCGTCATAAATTCAGCCTCATTTTCTACGACGAATTAAAAAGACGATATCTCCTAGCTCCGGACTCCAAACGTGCTCTAATTTTTTTGTTAGAACTATATCAAGGTTAGTTTTCTGATTATATAATTTATTTTAATAATTTATGAACCTATTTTTCCATAAAATTCTAAAAGTGTCAGTTGTCTGAAATCAGACGCATTTTGGTGTTTTTGAGATTATGGGAGATCCCGAACTCGGAATTACGAGCCGTTTGAAGTTTCAAAAATTTGACATAATAAAATTTCATAAAATTGTTTTTACAGAATTTAATATGCAAATTTAATCTACTATAAAATTTGTGCAACGTAGACATAAATAGGAAACCACTAAAAATTGTCATCTGTGCGCCCTAGTGGACATAACTCTATACCGACTTGTGATTTTATGAAACCGTCGAATATGGTGTTCATGTAGTATTAAAATCTATAGGATTCCATACACAAATCCAGGATTTGAGTTGGTTAACCTTTTGGTCAACGGATTGCCTCAATTTGCGTGCCATGGATCACAAATCCGTAAAGTTGACTTTCTTTGGACCAAAATTAGGGTTTAACAATAAAATCAGATTATAATAAGATTAAAATACTATTTTAGGTTATTTTATTTAGAATTAAAATAGATTAAATGGAGGAACCTATTTACCCACTTTTGCAACCTAACTTGTTTAATTTATGTGACTGGTAGATCGGACGACGCCTTGAGTTGGGACTTCATCTTTTTCAGACCAGGCAAGATACCTTGCCAAATTATTTACAGTACTTTTGTATGCTATTTATATTTTTGTATATTCATTGCATTTATGTATATTTCTTGCATGTGTAGTTTTCTTTCAGTCATTATTATATATTAGATATGTTGACACACACTTGACACTTAGTATCATAAGAGGACAATCATTAGGCGTATGGGCTTTTAACCACTCTGGTAAATCATAGTATATAGCTCGCACTACGGACGTGTGTCGCGCTGGTTGCTACCCCCGCGGTATGTCAATTTTTGGAGTCTCGTTGGTCGCTACCCCCGCGGTATATCAATTTCTGATGTCCACTGACGTGTGTGTGAGTTGTGAGGTAGATCGAGTAGCCTAACCTTGCCCATACGTCAAAAAGTTGTCCTTATTTGCATTCATATAGATTGTCTTATACAGCGTACTTATTTATTTTCAAATATTATGCATGTTTACTGTATTCAAATTGGCTTACTTTTTTGTATCTTGTTACGTCCCTCTGAGGACCTGGTCCCCTGCCAGGTGTATCTGTTCTTGAGTATTTGCAGGAGCGCAAATTGGATGGTTATATATGTTTTGTGGATGTCTTCTCTTCGAGCCCGTGGTCGTTAGCTGGTATTCTTATATTGTGTTTATTGTGTTTATTGGGTTAACTTTTCCATTCGAGTTGGTAGTGGATTTGTTTCCATCCAACTATCATCTTTAGATACTTATATTGAGATCTAGTTTCATAGACACTGGTTATTTATTTATATTTGATTATCGTGGATGAGATTTAGATTATACCCTGTGACTTGTGACATATGTTTATACCACTTGTGGATTGATATTCATATTACAGCGTATGTGTGGGTTTTGGTTTCCATATATTGGAGTTGCCATATCCATGCGGCTGGCATGCTTACGTGTCCTAGTCCTACGTATTTTGGGACTGGTGTCACTACCCCATTTCTAAAGCAGGGTTTTTTTTTTATTTTTAATTTGGTTAATTTTGTATTATTTATAATTAATTGAATTTATATTTAATTAATGATTGTATTATATTTTTATTGATTGTTTTAGGATTTTGGCTAGCCTGGACCCATGTCAGACCCTAGTGGACCCATGTCCGACCCAGCCCATACCCCTGTGAGACTTATTTTTGGGTTTAGAATATTTATTATATTTTTAGTGGGTTAGTTGGAGAGATTTGGAGCTAGTTTGAGTGCTTTTGGAACCCGGAACCCGAAACCAAGTCAAATAGGGGCGTTTTGGGAATTTAGAAACTTGTGTAACCCTTTTTATGTGCTTTGGCCGACCCATTCAGCCCTCCCCCACCCGTGGACAGCAGCCCTCTCCCCCCTCTTTTCATTCCACTCTTCTTCTTCACTTCTTCTTCTTCTCCACTTCTTCTTTCTTCTTCCTTCTTCTTCAAGGTGAGTTTTTCTCCATTTTTCTTCCATTTCTTCTACTTACTTGAACCCTAACCTTGCATTTTCCCCCAACCTAGGTGGGTAGAGCTTAGATTTGGTGTTGGAGCTAGATTTGGGAGCTTGGAAGCTTGGTTTGGAGGATTTAGAGCTTTTTGGAGATTTTGGCTTGGGATTCCAACTTCCAAGAGGTAAACCCTAATTTTCCCCTTGTAATTATTTTTATATAGTGTAATTAATAGTTTAGAACCTTCCTAGACCCTTAGGCTACCCGTGGGAGAAAGTTGGAACTAGTTTGGTAGTGTTTGGAGACTTTAACACTAGGTTTTGTGTCAATTTCGGGTAGAATCCAAATTTAGCCCAATTTTGGGTGATGTCCTAGGTTAGACGAACCTAGGTAGACGTTGTCGGGTGTCTTGAGGGTGAGTGCGTATCTCCGTTCGGACACGGGAAGCCACGTCGCGGAGAAACGGGCATTTCGGGCGAATTTGGGGCTTTTCGTCGTCGCCGATTCTAAGTGCGTGCGCGTTTCCGCCACGGACCTAGAATCAATGCAGGAGTACTTTTTCTAGGATTTAGGCATCGTTTAGATCACGTGGGTAAATTTTGGGTCGATTCCGAGTTCGTTTGGTGTGCATTTCCGGAGATTTTCCGAACCGCGCACCGCGTGTTCGTCGAAATGACCGAACGGCCATTTCGACTTGGTTTCCTTGTTTTGGGCTTGTGCGCGCGTTGGGTTAGTATCGGGGAGTGTGTGCTAGAGTTTTTGAGTTATATTTTATATATTTTAGGGTGTTGGTGAGTGTCGGATCGTTGGGCGTGAGTGGGGCGTGTTGTTGTGTGTTGTGGTTGAGTGGTGTTGTGTCTCTCTATATATTTATAAGTGTCTATATGTATATATATTTATATATATATATATGTATGTGTGTTTATGTATATATATTTATATATATATATATGTGTGTATTTATATCTATGTGCTTGTGTATGTATATGCCTATGTGTGTGTGTATATATATATATATATATATATATATATATATATATATATATATATATATACATATCAACACACTTACACACACTCTCACACATCTATATATATATATATATATATATATATATATATATATATATATATATATATATATATATGTGTGAGAGTGTGTGTGAGTGTGTTGATATGTATATATATATATATATATATATATATATATATATATATATGTGTGTGTGTGTGTGTATGTGTTTATAGATATATATATATATATATATATGATTATAAGTTTGTGTATATATGTATATATATTTATATATATATGTATGAGTATTTGTGTGTGTGTGGTTGTGTGTTTGTGAGAGTGTGTGCTAGTGTGTGTGAGAGTGAGTGTGTGTGAGTGAGGATATATAGATATATATATTTGTGTTTGAGTGTGTGAGTGTGTATAGGTATAGATATATATAGATATATTAGTGTGTATATATATAGATATATGTGTGTAAATATATAGATATGTGTTTGTGTATAATTATATGAGTGTGTATGTGTTTATATGTGTTAATATGTGTGTATAAGTATATATGTTAGTTAGTGTGTATATATATATATATAGAGTTATATATATATGTATATATGTGTGTGTGTCCTTGTGTTTGTGTGTGCGTTTGTGTGTGTGTGGCCGCGGCAGCGAAGCGCACAGCCGCTGCAGCAGCCAACAGAGCGAGGCAGCGCCGCGGCAGCAGCTCGCTCGAGCGGCAGCACGCCGCGGCAACAGCAGCAGCACAGCAGGCTGCAGCAGAGCGCACGGGCGCAGCAGCGCCGCGGCAGCAGCGGCAGTGCGCCGCGACAGCAGCTCGCTGCAGCGCGGCCTGCAGCAGCAGCAGCAGCAGCAGCAGGCAGCAGGCGCCGCGGCAGCGCCGCGGCAGCAGTTCACTCGAGCGCAGCTCCAGCAGCGAGCAGCAACAGCTCCAGCGGTCAGCACAGCGGCGTTTGTGCAGCGCGAGCGCGTTTCAGCCGTGCGCGCACGCGAGCTTGTTTATCCCTCCCCCTTTTTTTCATATGTGTGTGAGTGTATATATATAGAGAGATGTATATATGTATAAATAGATAGGTAGATATTAGATAGCTAAGTAGTTAGATAGATGCATAGATAGATAAATAGATATATATATGATAGATAGATGGATAATAGGTAGTTAGATAGATACGTATATAGATAGATAGATTAATAGGTAGATGGATAGATAGACGGATTGATAAATAGTTTGATAGATAGATAGGTAAATGGATAGATAACTAGATCTATAGTTCGATAGATATTAGAGATTATTGATAGATAGACATATAGATAGATAGGTAATAGAAAGATAGATAGATATATAGTTATATAGCTAGCTAGATAGATAGATATCTATAGATAGGTAAATAGGTAGATTAATAGATAGATAATTAGATAGATAGTTAGATAGGTAAATACTAGATATAGATAACTAGTTAGATAGTTAGATAGATAACTAGATAGGTAGATGGATAGGTAGAGGGATAGCTAGATATATAGATCTATATGTATAGATATATACATAGCTAGATAGATAGTTAGATATCTAGGTATAGATATATATATTTGAGGGTAAGGCAAGGTAAGGTAAGGTATTGGGTATAGATATATAGGTATATGCCTATATGTATTAGATATCAATATTTTAGCCTAGATTATAGCTAGATATATATGTTTATGCATAGTTAGCTAGCTAGAGGGGTAGTCGGGTTAAGTTTAGAGTGGTATCTCAATACCTTGAGATAGCAAGGTATCTCAATACCTTAGGATAACCAAGGTATTGAGTTTCGAGCGGGGTTTTTGAGCAATAGCCTAGAAAATGTATTGAAGTGATTTTTATATGCTTATGTGTATATATTTACGCGTGCTAGCATAGGTTTTAGAGGGTATAGGCGGGGTGCGTAGCCTAGGTTGAGGTATCGGATACCGAGGGTATCCCAGTATCTCAAGGAGGCGAGTTTGTGAGTTTTCTAGCTTAATGACCTCGGTTTGACCTAGAATTTTAGGAGCACCCTAGTTTGACCCAGACTTGACCGTAGTTGACTCGGTTGACCGCCAAAGTCAACTTTTGACCTAGTTTTGACCCAAAGTTGACTTTTTGGACCTAGAGTTGACTTTTTGACCCAGATTTCACCGGTTTGACCCGTTTGACCTAGAACGACCTTAGAAGCCTATTTTTAGTTATTTTATATCTGTTTAACTCATTAGAAACCTGTTTAATCTTGCTTTTCGTATTAGGTCTTTGCGACATCGGTTCGGATCGCTAGTTGCTCAGGACGTCAGGCGAGTACATTCTCTGATAGTTTTTATTATCTGATAATTATTATGATTCAGCTTCTAGTATAGTATCATCTGATTATTCTGGCACAACACGGAACACTGACTGGTATTTCTGGATTTATTTACTTGCGACACGTACATTTCATATTTCTGGCCTCTATTCTGGAATCACTACTGGCATCACCTACAGGCATCACTACAGACATCATTCATGTTCAGGCTGGACTCATCTTGATTTGCATGTCGAGTCTTGGATTCACTTGTATTAGTCGGGGCGGAGAAATACTCGAGTAGACATGTAAACATTCATATCTGGCATCATCAGGAATCACTCCCTCTGGTCTAATCTGGAATGATAGCAGCCGCACACCCAGTGCACGATGAGCCGTACTTACCCCTAGCCGTTTATATGTCGAAACAAGTATTTCAAAGACACCGAGTTTATTCTTTATAGTCTGGACTCATGCATTTCTTGACTTGTCTCACTTACATGTTTCTGGACTTGACTCACTACATGTTTTTCATGCTGGACTCACTACACGTTCTTGTGCACGGACTTGATCTTAGCTTAGATTTCCTGTATCTTGCAGTTATTACTATCTTGCTCTGATATCCATGCATCTTTACCTTTATGCACCAGTAATTTATATATATTTCTTGTTTTATACTTGCTTCATTCTTCTTGCTACTTGCTATAACTGTTTTATAGTTTTTATCATTTAAATGGAACTGCTGTTAGAGATGTACTTGCTCCAGTCCTGACTGGACATATTTTTCAGAGTATCCGGAGGAGTGGTGTCCGACGTTTTATGGACCTGAGCATGTCGATGGTGAAGACAGGGACCCTCTAGTTTAGGAGTAATTTTCGGGTTGGTAGCCGGGATCACTGAGACCTTGTTGTTATTTTTATTAGCTTTTAGCACCGGATTTGTCTCCGGTTTTGGATTGAGACCTTGTATTGTATATTATTTTGGATGATGTATTATTATTGATGTTGTGGTTGTTGTAGTAGTTGTTGTTGGTTAGACTTTATAGTTGTTAGACTTCTTTGTCATCTTATCGTGCTTAGATTCGTGATTGAGTATATTGTGGTTATCATTATGATATTGCTCCTCCGTTTGGAGTTGAGATCTTGACAGATTTATATATTGATTGCGTGGTTGCCCTCCTTTTGGAGAGGTCATGGCAGATTTTTTTGTGAGTTATCTAGATAGTTGACCTAGACAGCGTTCTACCGCCGATGCTGCGGCGTAGGCTGGACGTACCCACGACTCATGCCCAATTTTTCGGGTGCGGGTCGTGACACATTTTTGGTGGTGGCCTATGCAGGTCTCGATTCACAATTAGTGCGATATCGTGGTAGTACAATAATTTAGTTGTACTGCTGCGAGCCTGCTATAGGATCTAGGATCTAGGATCTAGGATGAGAGTGTACTCAATCACGACTAGGAATAATTCCAATCTAATTATTCTGAAATTGCTTCTTTTGAAATATTACTGTCCTTCTTTGATGATATCGTATCTTGTACCGTATTGACTTCTTTTGATCTGTATTCAGGATGCCTCCGAAGACACGATCCCATCGTACCGTTCCAGCAGTTGCCACTGAGAGGTCTGCTACCTCTCGTCCAGCTCGTATTCAGGCAGCTGCTACCGCTCCACTCACCACTCCTGCGGTTGAGGGAGCATCTGCTTCTCTCGGGGATCCTCCTTCACCTATCGATCCGAGGACTACCCCAGTCGTTTCGGTGGTTCCTCCACCACTTCCTGCTCCAGTAGATGCTGCGCAGTTATTTATGTTCTTCAGGGAGATGATGGACACGCAGCACCGTCAGGTGGATGTGATGAGGCTGGGCATTGAGAACGCCTACCAAGTGGCCATGACGGCAGTAGATAGGGTGGCACAGATTCAGCCACAGGCAGATCAGATTCAGTACCCGAGGCCGGGCAGTATTATCGACTTCCAGAGGATGCGGTCCAAGGAGTTCCGTGGTACAGAAGGGATCCTGTACGCGGATGACTGGATAGAGCAGATCGAGGGGATCTTTAGGCTGGCGCAGATTCCAGACAGCATGCAGATAGAGGCAGCGGGCAGTCAGATGTTCGACCTCGCTTTGATGTGGTATCGTACTGATACGAGGATTGCAGCGCCAGGTCTTACTTGGGAGGCTTTCAAGAGGCTTTTTAAGGAGAAGTTTTTCCCAGATGTGGCGCTCAGTGCTTTGGAGAGCCAGTTCGAGGCACTCGTCCAAGGGAGCATGACGGTGGACGAGTACGCAGCAGAGTTCTGCCGTCTGGACAGATTTATAGATGGCTTGAGTGAGGCAGCTAAGGCGAGGAAGTTTCGCAAGGGCTTGGTCATGGTGGTCAAGTCTTTGACCAGGAGCGACCGCGAGGCGACTTTCGAGCAGATAGTAGGAGACGCTCAAAGAGCAGAGGATGACTTGGAGCTCAAGTCCAAGAGAGGCAGGGATGATTCAGGCAGTGCGAGTGGCAGTGCGGGACCGGCTAAGCATCCCTATGTGCAGAAGGCAGTACAGCAGGGTCAGGATCAGAGGGTGCCCGCTTGTGCCTACTGCAGGAAGGCAGGACACACTTGGGATGTTTGTAGGAGGAGGCTGAAGGTGTGTTTGTTCTGTGGATCCGCTGCTCACTAGATGCGAGATTGCCCCACTGCACCTCCATTGGGTGGAGCACAGGATCAGAGAGTTGGAGCTAGGCCACTTGTGGCACAGCATCATGCCCCGCACCAGCAGAGGGATACACCCCAGCAGGGCAGGGCTTATGCGTTGACGGTCGAGGAGGCCGATGCTACGGGTGTCGGGTTAGCAGGTCTGTCTCTTTGTTCTTCTTCCTGTCCTTTTTTATTCCTTGTGGTGTGCTTCATTAGTACCTGTTAGATTTTTCTTTGTACTGTGGTAGATAGTATAGTGACCCTGATTGAGACTGTGATAACACAACCAGTAGGACCCTGATCTTGTATGTTGTATAGGTAGAATTTCTTGACTGTGATTGTTGGGGGTTTGACCTAGAGAGAGTGTGATTGACCTTAAATTTCGAGGACAAAATTTTCTAAGGAGGATAGGCTTGTCACTATCCCATTTCTAGAGCAGGGTATTTTTTTATTTTTAATTTGGTTAATTATGTATTATTTATAATTAATTGTATTTATATTTTATTAATGATTGTATTATATTTTTATTGATTGTTTTAGGATTTTGGCTAGCTTGGACCCATGTCAGACCCTAGTGGACCCATGTCCGACCCAGCCCACACCCCTGTGAGACTTATTTTTGGATTTAGAATATTTATTATATTTTTAGTGGGTTAGTTGGAGAGATTTAGAGCTAGTTTGAGTGCTTTTGGAACCCGGAACCCGAAACCAAGTCAAATAGGGGCGTTTTGGGAATTTAGAAACTTGTGTAACCCTTTTTATGTGCTTTGGCCGACCCATTCATCCCTCCCCCACCCGTAGACAGCAGCCCTCTCCCCCCTCTTTTCATTCCACTCTTCTTCTTCACTTCTTCTTCTTCTTCTTCACTTCTTCTTTCTTCTTCCTTCTTCTTCAAGGTGAGTTTTTCTCCATTTTTCTTCCTTCTCTTCCATTTCTTCTACTTACTTGAACCCTAACCTTGCATTTTTCCCCAACCTAGGTGGATAGAGCTTAGATTTGGTGTTGGAGCTAGATTTGGGAGCTTGGAAGCTTGGTTTGGAGGATTTGGAGCTTTTTGGAGATTTTGGCTTGGGATTCCAACTCCCAAGAGGTAAACCCTAATTTTTCCAGGAAATTATTTTTATATAGTGTAATTAATAGTTTAGAACCTTTTTAGACCCTTAGGCTACCCGTGGGAGGAAGTTGCAACTAGTTTGGTAGTGTTTGGAGACTTTAACACTAGGTTTTGTGTCAATTTCGGGTGGAATCCAAATTTGGCCCAATTTTGGGTGATGTCCTAGGTTAGACGGACCTAGGTAGATGTTGTCGGGTGTCTTGAGGGTGAGTGCGTGTCTCCGTTCGGACAAGGGAAGCCGTGTCGCAGAGAAACGGGCATTTCGGGCAAATTTGGGGCTTTTCGTCGTCGCCGATTCTAAGTGCGTGCGCATTTCTGCCACGGACCTAGAATCGACGCGGGAGTACTTTTTCTAGGATTTAGGCATCGTTTAGAGCACGTGGGTAAATTTTGGGTCGATTCCGAGTTCGTTTGGTGTGCGTTTTAGGAGATTTTCCGAACCGCGCAACGCGTGTTCGTCAAAATGACCGAACGGCCATTTCGACTTAGTTTCCTTGTTTCGGGCTTGTGCGCACATTGGGTTAGTATCGGGGAGTGTGTGCTAGAGTTTTCGAGTTATATTTTATATATTTTAGGGTGTTGGTGAGTGTCGGGGTCGTTGGGCGTGAATGGGGCGTGTTGTTGTGTGTTGTGGTTGAGTGGTGTTGTGTCTCTCTATATATTTATAAGTGTCTATATATATATATATTTATATATATATATGTATGTGTGTTTATGTATATATATTTATATATATATATATGTGTGTATTTATATCTATGTGCTTGTGTATGTATATGCCTATATGTGTATATATATATATATATATATATATATATATATATATATATATATATATATATATATATATGTAGATGTGTAAGAGTGCATGTGAGTGTGTTGATATGTATATGTATATATATATATATATATATATATATATATATATATGTGTGTGTGTGTGTGTGTGTGTGTGTGTGTGTGTGTGTGTATGTGTTTATAGATATATATATATGATTATAAGTTTGTGTATATATGTATATATATTTATATATATATGTATGAGTGTTTGTGTGTGTGTGGTTGTGTGTTTGTGAGAGTGTGTGCTAGTGTGTGTGCTAGTGTGTGTGAGAGAGTGTGTGTGTGAGAGTGAGTGTGTGTGAGTGAGGATATATAGATATATATATTTATGTTTGAGTGTGTGAGTGTGTATAGGTATAGATATATATAGATATATTAGTGTGTATATATATAGATATATGTGTGTAAATATATAGATATGTGTTTGTGTATAATTATATGAGTGTGTGTGTGTTTATATGTGTTAATATGTGTGTATAAGTATATATGTTAGTTAGTGTGTATATATATATATGTATATATGTGTGTGTGTCCTTGTGTTTGTGTGTGCGTTTGTGTGTGTGTGGCCGCGGCAGCGAAGCGCACAGCCGCTGCAGCAGCCAGCAGAGCGAGGCAGCGCCGCGGCAGCAGCACGCCGCGGCAGCAGCAGCAGCAGCACAGCAGGCTGCAGCAGAGCGCGCGGGCGCAGCAGCGCCGCGGCAGCAGCTCGCTGCAGCGCGGCCTGCAGCAGCAGCAGCAGGCAGCAGGCACCACGGCAGCGCCGCGGCAGCAGTTCGCTCGAGTGCAGCTCCAGCGGTCAGCACAGCGGCGTTTGTGCAGCGCGAGCGCGTTTCAGCCGTGCGCCCGCGCGAGCTTGTTTATCCTTCCCCCTTTTTTTCCATATGTGTATGAGTGTATATATATAGAGAGATGTATATATGTATAAATAGATAGGTAGATATTAGATAGCTAAGTAGTTAGATAGATGCATAGATAGATAAATAGATATATGATAGATAGATGGATAATAGGTAGTTAGATAGATACGTATATAGATAGATAGATTAATAGGTAGATGGATAGATAGACGGATTGATAAATAGTTTGATAGATAGATAGGTAAATGGATAGATAACTAGATCTATAGTTAGATAGATATTAGAGATTATTGATAGATAGACATATAGATAGATAGGTAATAGAAAGATAGATAGATATATAGTTATATAGCTAGCTAGATAGATAGATATCTATAGATAGGTAAATAGGTAGATTAATAGATAGATAATTAGATAGATAGTTAGATAGGTAAATACTAGATATAGATAACTAGTTAGATAGTTAGATAGATAACTAGATAGGTAGATGGATAGGTAGAGGGATAGCTAGATATATAGATCTATATGTATAGATATATACATAGCTAGATAGATAGTTAGATATCTAGGTATAGATATATATATTTGAGGGTAAGGCAAGGTAAGGTAAGGTATTGGGTATAGATATATAGGTATATGCCTATATGTATTAGATATATAGATATATACTCGGTTGACCGCCAAAGTCAACTTTTGACCTAGTTTTGACCCAGAGTTGACTTTTTGGACCTAGAGTTGACTTTTTGACCCAGATTTCACCGGTTTGACCCGTTTGACCTAGAACGACCCTAGAAGCCTATTTTTAGTTATTTTATATCTGTTTAACTCATTAGAACCCTGTTTAATCTTGCATTTCGTATTAGGTCCTTGCGACACCGGTTCGGATCGCTAGTTGCTCAGGACGTCAGGCGAGTACATTCTCTGATAGTTTTTATTATCTGATGATTATTATGATTCAGCTTCTAGTATAGTATCATCTGATTATTCTGGCACAACACGGAACACTGACTGGTATTTCTGGATTCATTTACTTGCGACACGTACATTTCATGTTTCTGGCCTCTATTCTGGAATCACTACTGGCATCACCTACAGGCATCACTACAGGCATCATTCATGTTCAGGCTGGACTCATCTTGATTTGCGTATCGGTTCTTGGATTCACTTGTATTAGTCGGGGCGGGAAAATACTCGAGTAGACATGTAAATATTCCTATCTGGCATCATCAGGAATCACTCCCTCTGGTCTAATCTGGAATGATAGCAGCCGTGCACCCAGTGCGCGGTGAGTCGTACTTACCCCTAGCCGTTTACATGTCGAAACAAGTATTTCAAAGACACCGAGTTCATTCTTTATAGTCTGGACTCATGCATTTCTTGACTTGTCTCACTTATATATTTCTGGACTTGACTCACTACATGTTTTTCATGTTGGACTCACTACACGTTCTTGTGCACGGACTTGATCTTAGCTTAGATTTCCTGTATCTTGCAGTTATTACTATCTTGCTCTGATATCCATGCATCTTTACCTTTTTGCACCAGTGATTTATATATATTTCTTGTTTCATACTTGCTTCATTCTTCTTGCTACTTGTTATAACTGTTTTATAGTTTTTATCATTTAAATGGAACTGCTGTTAGAGATGTACTTGCTCCAGTCCTGACTGGACATATTTTTTAGAGTATCCGGAGGAGTGGTGTCCGACGTTTTATGGACCTGAGCCTGTCGATGGTGCAGACAGGGACCCTCTAGTTTAGGAGTGATTTCCGGATTGGTAGCCGGGATCACTGAGACCTTGTTGTTGTTTTTATTAGCTTTTAGCACCGAATTTGTCTCCGGTTTTGGATTGAGACCTTGTATTGTATATTATTTTGGATGATGTATTATTATTTATGTTGTGGTTGTTGTAGTAGTTGTTGTTGGTTAGACTTTATAGTTGTTAGACTTCTTTGTCATCTTATCGTGCTTAGATTCGTGATTGAGTATATTGTGGTTATCATTATGATATTGCTCCTCCGTTTGGAGTTGAGATCTTGACAGGTTTATATATTGATTGTGTGGTTGCCCTCCTTTTGGAGAGGTCATGGCAGATTTTTTTGTGAGTTATCTAGATAGTTGACCTAGACAGCGTTCTACCGCCGATGCTGCGGCGTAGGCTGGACGTACCCACGACTCATGCACGATTTTTCGGGTGCGGGTCGTGACAACTGGGACGTGACATATTTTTGTGGTAGCCCATGCAGGTCGAGAGCATATTGTCTCGGTTACGTTACTGTACCAAGCAAGCCTGCACATAGGATTAGAATATAGGATCTCATCCACTTATTTAATCACCGTCCTTGATTTTATTTTGCATTCTCATTTGATTGCTTGCATTGCATCTTGCTTGATCCTTTCACAACATCAATCTTATCTTTTCTTTCATGCTTAATAGGGGTAGGAAGGTGCCTTGTACCAGGTATATACACTCTATTGTTTAATAATACTATTAGTTAAATTATTGTAAGTTGGATAGTATGCCTCATAACCTAGTAACACATAGTCCTATTGACTCATTAATGAAGTAAAATTAAATGACACCAGCTATAGACTTGCATAAAAAGATAGTGTTTATCCAGACTATAGAACTTTAGTGTTATTCTGGACTGTAGAACTTAGAGGCCCATACACCCATTTGGTTGACTTTTGACTTAGACAAGAAATTTGTATGGCAATTGTAGAGGCACAACACCGATCTCCTTGGTGAACTTAGATTATTCAGTACCTTCCTCCATCATAATCAAGCGTACTTATATTTTTACTACCTCGACTTATGTTGCTATTATAGCCTAGTTTTGCAAGCTTATTCTTTTATTAAGCTTGTTCATGACATATGTATTATTGGGGGCCCATACTAATACATTGTCTAAATCAGAATCGGTGTATTATGGTCTGATCAACCGTAGTGCACTTGGTTCGCTCTTTGTATCACTACTTTATGTGGATTGAGATATAGTTGACTCAACTTGTTAGACGAATATACTTGCCCTCTAGACTGGTCAGAGCATATCATGTCAGGTACATAACTGTTCTGATATGAACATGCATATAGGAATTTACCAAAATAAGATTTCAATCCACAACTGCCTTGGCAACTCCCTTTCAAAATTCTTTAATCCCTTCGAATCCCGTACTTGTATTATATCACCTCCTCCTTGAACTATTTATTATTGTTTTCCATCTTCCCCTATTTCGGAGAGACGAACGTTCGTGCTTAGTATAAGTTTGATACACGAATAGTACTAGATATACTCCATAGGCCAAGCACTCATAATGACAAACAAGAGAGCGCGGCCACAAGAAGCCGTAGATACAGGTACGACCTTAGTTATATGTGTCATTGCATACTCATGACTCCCTTTATGACACGAGATCTTACGTGCATAGTAGACGTAGAATTATATAGGTGTTGGTTTAGCAGTTATGAGGATATACTGATATTTTACCCAGATGGCATACACGCGATGCTAATAGATGACGCGAGTAGCAGTAGTAGTATTCTTTTTCTATCACCATCTCGCCCCCTTGGGTGGCTCATCTTCTCTTCTTTATCCATTCATTATCTCATGCTTAATTCTCCCTATCGTAGTTACGTCTTTTTCGTGTCAACATGAATTATTGGTCTACTTCGACCCCATCCTTAGTTTTTTTAGTTAAAACGTAAATGGTTTAGTAGATGAATAATAACTAAAGGATGAGTTCTTAATAATAACCCTTATGTATATGACCTATAGCAATATCTGTATCCTCTTATTAATTTAAAAATCATGTATAGCATCCCTTAGGCTAATAGGAATTTGTTAGACTGTTTGAACTAGTTTATACTTTTAATAGTTTTATAAGTTAGTCAAGACTTTAACTGTTGCCCAAAAACTTAGACTATGCCTAGGAAGGAATTGAAGGCACTTGTTACGAACTGACAACTATGACAAATCGCTAGCAAAGTAGCAACAGCTGCAGCTAGACCGTTGTAGTAAAGTAGTCGAAGTATTTGCAGACATATTGGTCAGGTGGCATGGCAGTATTAGACTACGATACTTGACGATTACAAAGAAAAATTATGGTTGTGAGATTCAAGACAAGTACCCCAAGATTCTCGACCCAATAAATATATTCGTCTTACAACCTATACAATAGCCTCAAGAGACTGTGACTACTTGTAGAACTTTTGTAAGTTGGGAAGTGTAGACGAGTTAGAGGATAATATGATAGTGTATGGATAATAAATGAGAAGTGTTAAAATGACAGACCATAACTTTTAGGAAGCACTGCTAGATAGCTATGTAGTGTAATAGCTATAGTGATTATTATGAATATGGGTTAGTGTCAATTTCGAGGACGAATTTATTGTAAGTTGGGTAGATTGTAAACCCCCTCACCCAAAATAGGTATTTTGTGTGTATTTTATATTATTATATTTATTATAGATTATTTTAAATATTGAATTTCTTTAGAATATTCTCTTAGTTAATTAGAAAATAAATTTCTTGATATATTTACTTATATAAATATTTATTTAGAATCATTTTTAGGCTATTTTAGATTTTTGGAGATTTTTCTAGAATTTTTAGGTAATTAAAACATAGGGAACGTAAATTTCTAGGACTTCTATGGTTTACTATACGACCATACTTGCATGTTGTTCCTACCAAATATTTATTTTAGTTTAAAATATTTAATTATATTTTTCTGTAATTTATTTAGAATTTTAAGAAATTTATTTAGATTTTTAAAATTATTTAGGATTTATTTGGATATATATAGTCTTAATATTAGATAGATGCTAATTTAGTGTTAATAGATATTAATAAGATTTTATAAATTATTTGTATTATCTTTAATTATACTTAAGATTATAAATTATTGAGATAAATTCAAACTCTATTTTAAATTAATTCAAATCCTGAACCTACTAGGAAAGCAACTTCATGCATATCCTATCTTATTTAAATTCATCATAATCCTATCCAAATTAACCAATCCTAGTCTTATTTAATTAAGTAGTGTCCACCATTATAAATACCTCATCCTTTATATTTTTATTCCCCAAATTCCTCTCTTTTTCGTCCAAAAATAGCCAAAATTTGTCATAAATTCAGCCTCATTTTCTACTTAGTTGTGACGAATTAAAAAAATGATATCTCGTAGCTCCGGACTCCAAACGTGATCCAGTTTTTTTTGTTAGAACTATATCAAGGTTAGTTTTCTGATTATATAATTTATTTTAATAATTTATGAACCTATTTTTCCAGAAAATTCTAAAAGTGTCAGTTGTCCAAAATTAGACGCATTTTGGTGTTTTTGAGATTACGGGAGATCCCGAACTCGGAATTATGAGCCGTTTGAAGTTTCGAAAATCTGACATGATAAAATTTCATAAAATTATTTTTACCGAATTTAATATATGAATTTAATCTACTGTAAAATTTGTGCAACATAGACGTAAATAGGAAACCACTAAAAATTGTCATATGTGCGCCCTAGTGGACATAACTCTTTACCGACTTTTGATTTTATGAAACCGTCGAATATGGTGTTCATGTAGTATTAAAATCTATAAGATTCCATACACAAATCCAGGATTTGAGTTGGTTGACTTTTTGGTCAACGGATTGTCTCGATTTGCGTGCCATGGATCACAAATCCGTAAAGTTGACTTTCTTTGGACCAAAATTAGGATTTAACAATAAAATCAGATTATAATAAGATTAAAAATACTATTTTAGGTTATTTTATTTAGAATTAAAATAGATTAAATGGAGGAACCTATTTACCCACTTTTGTAACCTAACTTGTTTAATTTATGTGACGGGTAGATCGGACGACGCCTTGAGTTGGGACTTTATCCTTTTCAGACCAGGCAAGATACCTTGCCAAATTGTTTACAGTACTTTTGCATGCTATTTATATTTTTGTGTATTCATTGCATTTATGTATATTGCTTGCATGTGTAGTTTTCTTTCAGTCATTACTATATATTAGATATGTTGACACACACTTGACACTTAGTATCATGAGAGGACAATCATTAGTCGTATGGGATTTTAACCACTCTGGTAAACCGTAGTATATAGCTCGTACTACGGGCGTATGTTGCGCTGGTCACTACCCCCGCGGTATGTCGATTTCTGGAGTCTCGCTGGTCGCTACCCCCGCGGTATGTCGATTTCTGATGTCCACTGACGTGTGTGTGAGTTGTGAGGTAGATCGAGTAGCCTACCCTTGCCCATACGTCGAAAAAGTTGTCCTCATTTGCATTCATATAGATTGTCTTGTACAGCGAACTTATTTATTTTCAAATATTATGCATGTTTACTGTATTCAAATTGGCTTATTTTTTTGTATCTTGTTACGTTCCTCTGAGGACCTGGTCCCCTGCCAGGTGTATCTGTTCTTGAGTATTTATAGGAGCGCAGATTGGATGGTTATATATGTTTCGTGGATGTCTTCTCTTCGAGCCCGTGGTCGTTAGCTGGTATTCTTATATTGTGTTTATTGTGTTGTACTTTTCCATTCGAGTTGGTAGTAGATTTGTTTTCATCCAACTATCATCTTTAGATACTTATATTGAGATCTAGTTTCATAGACAATGGTTATTTATTTATATTTGATTATCGTGGATGAGATTTAGATTATACCCTGTGACTTGTAACATATGTTTATACCACTTGTGGATTGATATTCATATTACAGCGTACGTGTGGGTTTTGGTTTGCATATATTGGAGTTACCATATCCATGTGGCTGGCATGCTTACGTGTCCTAGTCCTATGTATTTTGGGACTGGGACGTGACACAACATACTGTTCCATGTACTACATTTAGTCTTCAGGCATCGATTAGCTCTTCTGCCAGCTATGATATATCGATTAAATGTTGACCTCCGTGCGTTCATTGATGGCTTGCTGCTAGAGCCTATAGGTTGAGGTGATTTCCCTAAGGTAGAGATGCCTCTAACCTATCTGATGGGGGGGGGGGGGGGGGGGGGCTATTGCTTCATAATAATTGCTTGATGGCTCCAGGATTGGTGTGGGATGACGCCCTTGAAGGAAGATTCCTTTGCAAGTACATGGAGTCCAAATGGAATGTCACCAGTGTTCTAGACACCAGACGAGCACTAAACTTGGGGATAAGTTGGAGCTTTTACTGTGTTTGTCTAAATATTTCAGCTGAGAATACCTGTGGCTATTTTTAATGTAGAGGCAAAGACATATTAGATCTGCCCTACGGAGTTTTCTTTTGGTTCCTTAGTATCAGGCCTTCTCAGTTGATTCATAGATACGGAGATAATTGTTACTTTGAACCATACATGCCTAGTCGCTTTGCTAGGTATTTTGGTTATGACCAGTTTTATGTCGGCAACGCTAACACTTATTTTTGGTCAAGTGGGAGGTTTGATCAACGGAGCCTAAGGATGACGATACTTCAATATGGGTTGTATTGGTGCCCAATTCACTACCTTTTACCATATTTAAAACATTGTTACACATCTTGCATACATATGATAATTTTTTTACCTCAGCCAACATGTTTCATCGTGATTTTGACATGAAGGGTAGCTTCAGGCTCAGAACAAAGGCCGACACCGGGGCAGAGACGACGAAAACAAATATTTTAGTGAAGGAAGTGGACAACACTTATGTAGACAAGTCATTAGAGCTCGTTGGACCTGGGGCAGAGGACCTACTTGTTCTGCCTCTGATTATATCTGTAAATAAATACAAGGCTTCGTATTCAAAAGAGCGTCAGCCGTTTATGAAGAAAACCAGAAAAAAAGACAATCAGAGTCCTATGCATGTCTGAGAAGAAGTTTATTTACCTCTCCAACCCATTCTCCCAGCCAGGTTGGGCCGTCAGCTATTTCACCGGTTGTGATTAGGATTAGCACTTTCATCCCTCATCTAGCTATCGCAGTGGTGACCACCAGTGCAGTTGCTTCAGCCGTCGAAGGAGTTAGTTCAACAATTCTGTTACAAGCTGTATAGGGTGCAGATGTCTTGACGTCTCAGACAGCTTTTGCTTCTTCCAAGCTTGATGTTGCATCTCAATTTATTTTGCTGGTTACGTCTATGCCTTCTTGTTCAATAGACCCAACACCATACATGTTCATAAAGGAGAATCAGGCTCAACTGGAATCTACTCCATGGATTCATAATACCTGTGTCACTCCTGACGAAGAAGATAATGAAGTTGAAATACTTTCTACTCCTTCGGCTGATATTTCTTGAGCGATTAGTCGGGTTTAGCCGTAGCATGATGTTACTATGGCGGAGCCTGATGTCGTACTCTACCACGGTGACACAGATGTTACTGAGTCTACACTCTTAACTTAGTGCACTGACATTAACAACAACATCTAACGTTGCTAAATATTTTTTAGCCCTATAGCATCGCAAGTCCAGTTCATTGTTAAACATTTTTAAAATTACAAAAATAAAATTATAGGTAGATTTTGGTTCTAATTTAAATTAATATATTTTATAAGTTTCTAAAATTATTAATATAGAGTTTTTGGTTCAAGAGATAGTCAAGTTCTTAAAAGCGTCTTAAGTATCAAGTTCTTGAAAGCGTCTTAAGTAGCTATTACTGTTGTCGTAAATTCTTATTTGCTTATTGGCAACAAATTATGTTGTGTTGCAGTGCCATTTAGGTGCTAAATAAATTTTAGTAAAGAATGGGCGCCAATTGAAATTTTTTGGGGGTCTATTATTTCCTGGCAAATTATAAGGGCACTACCATATTTACTTGGAGCTAGCCCAGGATTGGGACTAGCCCACTAAAGAGGAACTTTTACTTATACTAACCCAATATTTTACTCATACTAGCCCACTACTTTCAAACCCTCCCAAACCCTCCCCACCCGACCGGAGCCCTCCCCCCTCCCGTCGTCCTCCTCCGCCTCCTCCCCCGTCCTCCACCGCAGCCTCCCGTCGCCGCGCCTCCCGTCGTCGTCGCCGTCAAAACCAAAAAAGAAAATGAAAAAATAGAAGAACTGTCAAAATTTGACATATATGTTGATTTTTAGGACTGTCAAAATTTTGACAGTCCTACAAATTCAACATATATTTTTAGGACTGTCAAACTTTTGACAGTCCTACCAATTGGAAGGACTGTCAAAATTTTGACAGTCCTAAAAATGTATGTTGAATTTTTAGGACTGTCAAAATTTTGACAGTCCTACAAATTGGTAGGACTGTCAAAATTTTGACAGTCCTTCCCATTGGTAGGACTGTCAAAATTTTGACAGTCCTAAATTTTTTTTCTGTTAATTTATTTTTGTTAATTATTGGGGGGGCCAATTTCAAAATATCCTTAAAATTTCTATCCTTAAAATTTGTTAAAGTATTCTGTTATTTAAAATAGTAAATTTATTATTGGTACATTAAATATTTTATAAAAAAATTTTTTTTTACCAAAAGTAAAATTTGGAGGTCGAAACATCGTTTTTTTACGATTCTAAAAATTTGGGAAGTCCGTCAAACGATGAAACGGTTTATCCCGAAGTACTTTTCCATACGGTCATTTTGGCTCAAACTGGAGCTTGTTTCGATCTCCCAGTCAAAAGTTATGATACTTTAAAGTTTTATATTTTATATTTTTGCCTGTAATATGTACGTCTTACTTCGGATGAAAATTCTCTCTACACGAATTGTGTTACTCTCGTCGAAAACATACAAATAGACCTATTGTGTGACGAAAAACGATTTGAAAACAAATAGTTATGGCCGTTTGAAGTCTGATCGACGGCAGACGTAATATTCGTACGGTAGTTTTTTTTTTTTTTTTGGTTCAATGATAACATATTTTATTTTGGATGTTAAACTAAATAAAAAAATCAAAATCCAAAACTAACTAAATAGAAATAAACTTTAAAAAAAATTCTGACAATTAAAATGAGGACTGTCAAAATTTTGACAGTCCTCATTGTTTGTGGGACTGTCAAAATCCTGACAGTCCTAGTTTTATATAAAATTTTCAGTGGGTTAAAATTAGGACTGTCAAAATTTTGACAGTCCACATAGCTTGTGGGACTGTCAAAATTATGACAGTCCTAACAATTTGTAGGACTGTCAAAATTTTGACAGTCCTTCCAAGTGGTAGGACTGTCAAAATTTTGACAGTCCTGATTATAACAATTTGGGCTAGCCCCACGTAACTTTGAGAAACTTGTAATTTTGGGAAATAGGACTGTATTTAACAGTCCTAACAATTTGTAGGACTGTCAAAATTTTGACAGTCCTTCCAAGTGGTAGAACTGTCAAAATTTTGACAGTCCTGATTATAACAGTTGGCTAGCCAGCCCCGAGTAACTTTCATGATGGCAAACTTGTAATTTTTTCTAAATTTTCAATGGACTAGCCCTGAGTAAATGTACTGCCCTTATAATTACCCTATTTCCTCCCACCCGTCACATGTGCCATAATCTTATCTCTCTCCTGAATTTGCAGCCCCCTAATAACCCAAATTACTTTTGCCCACAACCAATGGATCCTCCCCTCTCCCGCTTGAGATCAGACTCCACCGCCATGTCCCCCAACTTTCTCTTCCTCCTCCGCTTGGCTAGTATCGCGGGATGTCGACAACGAAGAAGAATGGCTCTGAATTGCTCAGATCAAAAAAGTCTTTGATATGTGACAAGTGAAAGAGAGATGCAATGAAGAGGACCCAGATCCGTCAGCCTGGAGCTGCTGATGGAGGGTTCGGGCGAGGATGAGGTGGACCTGGATCCAAGAATGGATGGGAGCGAAGGAGGATGGGAAGCTCTCCCGGGTGCCGTCGATCTTCGAATCGAAACATCGCTGTACGGATAGGTCGAACCTCCAACTACTTGTATGGGTTCTGGGGGGGGCGCTTGCCCCAATCCACATCAACGTCGGGGAGTCGCTGCCCACCTCAGCATTAAGGACACTCCCATTGTAAGTCCATTGTTTAATGAAATGCTTGAGTGTGATTTTATTTTTTTACTTAATCAGAGGAAAGTCAACAGATTAGTTTATTCAATATTTCATTTTTTTAACGTCAGTAATTAAACTTTCGAAAATGCTGTTTGGCTAGCTTACTGCTAGCGCAGTACACCCATATGGTGACATGGAAATGGTGATGTGGCAAGGACAGAGAGAGAACAAGCAGCAGCAAACAGAAATGCTATTTTAACTATATCTCAGCCGTTGGATAGATCCAACGGCTTATATGCAAAGAAAAAAAACCAAATGAACAGGCCTTTCTTCTTCCGAAAATGCTGTTTGGCTAGCTTACTGCTAGCGCAGTACACCCATATGGTGACGTGGAAATGGTGATGTGGCAAGGACAGAGGGAGAACAAGCAGCAGCAGCAAACAGAAATGCTGTTTTAACTATATCTCAGCCGTTGGATAGATCCAACTGCTTATATGCAAAGAAAAAAAACCAAATGAACAGGCCTTTCTTCTTCCCCATCCAGCCGTTCTCCCCTACTGAAACATTTCGAGTCTTCTTTTTAATTAGAGCTGTGGTTTTGGCTAATTGCAAACTGAAACTGCTAGAAGATTGAATATGGCCCTGAAAATCATGAAAATATGTAGCAAAATTTTCATCACATGCCAGAGTCAAAGATATGCAAGAAAATTCTGCTACATATTTTCGTTGGATTTGGTTTTTTCTTTTTACAAATTCTATGTTTCAGTAGTCAAAGATATGCAAGAAAAATATGATCATTCAAATATGTAGCAAAATTTTCAAGTTTCATAATTCATTTCAAGTACTCACACACACACTTATTTGATGGCTCTGGCCACATTTTTTGCACAACTTATTGGGACTAAGTATACATTTCTTTGCATAAACAACATATTTGTAAACTAGTAAGCATCAGTTTCTTCAGCATTGTAGAATAAAAATACTAACTCTTTTATGCATTTGAAAAGAATACGATACTAATGTGCAAGTGCAGTTAGTTGAATTTGTATAACGCTACAGCTAAATCTAGGATAAATGTAGAAACACAACATTTAATTCAAATAGCAAAAACATAATTACAAATAGCCAAACAACCGTGCAGGAAGAACCATCATAACATAGTCGAAGCATAATTACCAATCTACTAATGAACTGGTTGGAGAATAAAATCCCTGGAATATGAAACAATTCTATAACAGGCATTGAAAAGTTCAAAAGTTCTGATACTTCAGTACATTTCAAAAGTGCTGATACTTTAGTACATTTCAGAAGTTCAAAAGTTCTGATACAACAACTCTGATACTTCACATTTCAAAAGTTCATCATCTTTCAAGTTCATCATTTCACCGTTTTCATCCCATATTGAGCTCCCACGGTTGAATATGAGGGTTCTATCATGAAAAAAAAATGTTACTATAAACATCTGAAGTTCCAACAAAGTATAATTAAGGCCAACATAACTTATACATTGTTATCTTACCAATAGTTGTTGTAAAAAAGAAACAGGTCGCGTACTCACGAATCCATATGGGTTAACCATGTTTGCCTTTACAAACATAAACATTACATCATTTAGGGTGGAATAAAGAATTTAATTATAAAGAAGTTGAAAATTTAGTAGGTAAGATACTCACATGAGGGGCGCTCATATATGCACCTGTTGGAGTGCTCAAATACATTTTTTCTTGATGTACATTACCCTGTGACGGTGTTCGGGCTGTTACAACACTATCTTGGGTCATATCCATACCATTCAATTTGGAATTGGGTGTATCAGTGCTGATAATATCCTATAACATTTGAATGTACAATATTAACATAAACAGTCTATAGTATTTAAGAATTTAAAAGGCATGATAAAAAAAAACTCACTTGGCCATTTTCAATTAAAGGCTTCTTTTTTGAATATGTGCGTTTTCTCGTGGCTTGGATTCTAGTAGATCTGGGCCTCCCATTACGTTTCTTCTCTCTTGGATCACGTATCATCGGAGTGGTTTCGGCCTCTTGAACCTCTTCTTGCGTTTTCATTTGTTCAACTTCTTGAGCTTCCTTTCCAACTTTATCATTTTCAAGTTCTTTTGACTTAGCTATGAGCTCCTTAACTTTACTGTCCAACCAGTCGTTAACAACTTTACATTGCTCATCATTTGACGAGGCCAAATTTGCAACCTCACTAAATTTCACACATTTGATTGTAACGAATGCTTGTCTCATTATTTTCCCAACAACTAAAACTCACCTTAACCCTTGTGTATGATCTCTTTACATCTTTTCTCCACCTCCTCAAGATATACTTATCTGGAATATGCTGAATCCCATTACGCATTAGTACCATGATCACATGCCTACAAAATATTCCTCTAAACTCGAACCTTTGGCAGCTGCAGTGAACATCAAAATCAACCTTCTTTTTATTTGTTTCACTTTCATCTACTTCATTTTCAGCAAATTCGCTTTCATGAGCTTTGTCTTCATCGGCTATGTCTTCATCAAAATTGTCTCCATCGGCTTTATTTTCAACAGTTTCTATTTTATGAAACCATATAACAAATGACATTTTTTTGCAAAAACCCTGTAGCCAAATATCCTCTCGAATAAAATACTTAGAAAACTCGCGCCCCTCCTCGATGTCGATCCAATCACAATACATCTTTCCAGTCATTGCAGCTTGAAACTCTCTATATTTAGTGAGGGTGTAAACTCTTTGAATTTGCTTCTCAAAAGGATACATAGTAATAGTAGGAATTGACTTTGAAAATGATTCGGCATCTTCTTTTAGCTCTTTTTCTACTTTTTTTTCTTAGTGCTTGTTCGTATTGCTCAACAAATTGTTTTAATGT
Organism: Iris macrosiphon; assembly: GCA_036927795.1. NCBI lineage: Eukaryota > Viridiplantae > Streptophyta > Magnoliopsida > Asparagales > Iridaceae > Iris > Iris macrosiphon. The sequence goes on from JAYESA010000018.1 coordinate 61,509,127, forward strand.
TGTTTTTGAATGGACGAATCCATCAAAGAAAGCATTCATGCTTTCACTGCGTTGAGTTGTTGACATTCCTGCCCAAAACGTGTTTTTCACAAAGCATGGTATCCATCGTTGTCTCTCTTCATATAAATCACCCAACCATTTGTTTTCCTCCAAGCTATACTTATCCACCATCTTCTTCCAACATTCTTCAAACTCGGCTGGACTTTGCGTATCGTATACCACCTCTTTCAAAGCATTAACAATCTTTTCCTTTTCAGTGCACTTGCCAAATTTGTCGGGCACCTTTTTCATCACATGCCACAAACACCACCTATGTCTAGCTTCAGGAAAAACAATCTCAATTGCATTTTGCATGGCTTTATCTTGGTCAGTTATAATTGCTTGTGGAGCACACCCAGACATGCATTTTAGCCACTTTTTGAATAACCATACAAATGTTTCTGTAGTTTCGTTTGAGAGCAACCCACACCCAAGCAATATTGATTGGCCATGGTGATTCACCCCGACAAAAGGTGCGAATGGCATGTCATACTTGTTAGTCAAGTACGTGGTATCAAAATTAACAACCTCACCAAACTCCTTATATGCTTCTCTACTCCAACCATCAGCCCAAAATATATTTTTCATACGATCCTCGTTATCCAAGTCCACATCAAAATAAAAACCTGTGTTCTCTCTTACCTTCTTCGAAAAATATTTCATAATAGCCATTGCATCTCCCTCTCCAAGTCGTAGTCGCCTTATTTCTTCGATTACATTTCTACAATCTTTTTCACTATACGTGATATTATCATATCCACCAGCCCCGTTTACCACAGAGAGGTAATTCTTGTGCATCCTAATTCCTGATTGGTCGTTAAGATCAAGTCGGTGTTTAACATGTGCACTTACTTTTCGATTGCAATGGTAGAACCAAGATTTTCTTGGGCTAACATCGTGATTATGGTCAAGAACAAGCGTAGTAATCTCCCATTTGTCGTCAATATATAGCCGTGCAGTTACTTTAGCGTTACACCCCATCCGGTGGGTCTTTTGGGGTTTGGTTGTGTCTTGACTCGAGTTAGTAGGCTGCCCTTCTCGATTGCAACAGTATGACACACTTCTTACAATCCCATCTCTATTCTTTCGTTGAGTAAATTTTCTAACTGCGAATCCCAATCGTTGTCCATAACTTTTATACGCCTCATATAATTCACCTGCTGTATCAAACTTCTGTCCAATATATAGATCATTATGGTCAATATCTTGCGAAATTTCACCTTCACAATTTCCTAAATTATCTGCGCCACCCGCCATCATCTAAAAAAACAAACATAAGATAATGTACATTAGAAGAAAAAAAACTTTGAATTCGGTAAAAAAATAAAAGTAGAATCAAATTTTATTTACTCTGAATCAAATGAAAGCAAAAGCAACAAAAACAAATCGAGATGTCAATGAATGGTAAAAATACTAAGATACGCCCTCAAAATGCCGAGAAGCATCTTTCAGAATTCAGATCTCTTTCCCAAATTAAAATGAATGGTAAAAAAGCATCTTACATCTCTATTGATTTTAAATAGTAAGAAATCATTGGTGAGAATAGATAAAACTATCTTGCTATAGAAGTATCTTCAGTTATTTTGGTAGATTTTTTTTTATTGCCCTTGGTCGATATTTTTTTTTTGAATCAGAAGAAAAATCCATGGTTCTTTAATTCAGCAAAATCCGAATTAAAGAACCATTGATTTTTCTTCTGATTAAAAAAAAAAATATCGACCAAAGGCAATAAAAAAAATCTGAATTAAAGAACCCTTCAAATTCATCTCATGTTTCAAATATTTCTAAATACAAAATAAAAATCAGAAACTTGGATAAGTTATATGGAAGAAAAATAGATTTGTTTCTTCAAAGAACACAAAACAAAATCCGATCGATAAACTATTTGAAGAAGGTGATTTTTTTTTACCTGATTTGCTCCTTGGGAGGAAGAAAATTTCAGATGAAGAAACCCTACTTGCCGCTGGAAAATATTTTGGGAAAGGTCGCTGGATGGGGAAGAAGAACGAAAATGCTGTTTGGCTAGCTTACTGCTAGCGCAATACACCCATATGGTGACGTGGAAATGGTGATGTGGCAAGGACAGAGGGAGACAAGCAGCAACAGCAAACAAAAATGCTATTTTAACTATATCTCAGCCGTTGGATAGATCCAACGGCTTATATGCAAAGAAAAAAAACCAAATGAACATGCCTTTCTTCTTCTCCATCCAGCGACCTTTCTTTCTTTCCAAAATATTTTCCAGCGGCAAGTAGGGTTTCTTCATCTGAAATTTTCTCCCTCCCAAGGAGCAAATCAGGTAAAAAAAAAATCACCTTCTTCGAATAGTTTATCGATCGGATTTTGTTTTGTGTTCTTTGAAGAAACAAATCTATTTTTCTTCCATATAACTTATCCAAGTTTCTGATTTTTATTTTGTATTTAGAAATTTTTGAAACATGAGATGAATTTGAAGGGTTCTTTAATTCAGATTTTTTTTATTGCCTTTGGTCGATATTTTTTTTTTTGAATCAGAAGAAAAATCAATGGTTCTTTAATTCGGATTTTGTTATTAACTTTGGTCGATAAATCTGAATTAAAGAACCATTGATTTTTCTTCTGATTCAAAAAAAAAATTCGACCAAAGGCAATAAAAAAAATCGACCAAAATAACTGAAGATACTTCTGTAGCAAGATAGTTTTATCTATTCTCACCAATGGTTTCTTACTATTTAACCATTCATTTTAATTTGGGAAAGAGATCTGAATTCTGAAAGATGCTTCTCGGCATTTTGAGGGCGTATCTTAGTATTTTTACCATTCATTGACATCTCGATTTGTTTTTGTTGCTTTTGCTTTCATTTGATTCAGAGTAAATAAAATTTGATTCTACTTTTATTTTTTTACCGAATTCAAAGTTTTTTTTTCTTCTAATGTACATTATCTTATGTTTGTTTTTTTAGATGATGGCGGGTGGCGCAGATAATTTAGAAAATTGTGAAGGTGAAATTTTGCAAGATATTGACCATAATGATCTATATATTGGACAGAAGTTTGATGCAGCAGGTGAATTATATGAGGCGTATAAAAGTTATGGACAACGATTGGGATTCACAGTTAGAAAATTTATGGGATTGTGAGAAGTGTGTCATACTGTTGCAGTCGAGAAGGGCAGCTTACTAACTCGAGTCAAGACCCAACCAAACCCCAAAAGACCCACCGGATGGGGTGTAACGCTAAAGTAACTGCACGGCTATATATTGACGACAAATGGGAGATTACTACGCTTGTTCTTGACCATAATCACGATGTTAGCCCAAGAAAATCTCGGTTCTACCGTTGCAATCGAAAAGTAAGTGCACATGTTAAACACCGACTTGATCTTAACGACCAATCAGGAATTAGGATGCACAAGAATTACCTCTCTGTGGTAAACGAGGCTGGTGGATATGATAATATCACGTGTAGTGAAAAAGATTGTAGAAATGTAATCGAAGAAATAAGGCGACTACGACTTGGAGAGGGAGATGCAATGGCTATTATAAAATATTTTTCGAAGAAGGTAAGAGAGAACACAGGTTTTTATTTTGATGTGGACTTGGATAATGAGGATCGTATGAAAAATATATTTTGGGCTGATGGTTGGAGTAGAGAAGCATATAAGGAGTTTGGTGAGGTTGTTAGTTTTGATACCACGTACTTGACTAACAAGTATGACATGCCATTCGCACCTTTTGTCGGGGTGAATCACCATGGTCAATCAATATTGCTTGGGTGTGGGTTGCTCTTAAACGAAACTACAGAAACATTTGTATGGTTATTAAAAAAGTGGCTAAAATGCATGTCTGGGTGTGCTCCACAAGCAATTATAACTGACCAAGATAAAGCCATGCAAAATGCAATTGAGATTGTTTTTCCTGAAGCTAGACATAGGTGGTGTTTGTGGCATGTGATGAAAAAGGTGCCCGACAAATTTGGCAAGTGCACTGAAAAGGAAAAGATTGTTAATGCTTTGAAAGAGGTGGTATACGATACGCAAAGTCCAGCCGAGTTTGAAGAATGTTGGAAGAAGATGGTGGATAAGTATAGCTTGGAGGAAAACAAATGGTTGGGTGATTTATATGAAGAGAGACAACGATGGATACCATGCTTTGTGAAAAACACGTTTTGGGCAGGAATGTCAACGACTCAACGCAGTGAAAGCATGAATGCTTTCTTTGATGGATTCGTCCATTCAAAAACAACATTAAAACAATTTGTTGAGCAATACGAACAAGCACTAAGAAAAAAAGTAGAAAAAGAGCTAAAAGAAGATGCCGAATCATTTTCAAAGTCAATTCCTACTATTACTATGTATCCTTTTGAGAAGCAAATTCAAAGAGTTTACACCCTCACTAAATATAGAGAGTTTCAAGCTGAAATTACTGGAAAGATGTATTGTGATTGGATCGACATCGAGGAGGGGCGCGAGTTTTCTAAGTATTTTATTCGAGAGGATATTTGGCTACAGAGTTTTTGCAAAAAAATGTCATTTGTTGTATGGTTTCATAAAATAGAAACTGTTGAAGATAAAGCCGATGGAGAAATTTTGATGAGGACATAGCCGATGAAGACAAAGCTCATGAAAGCGAATTTGCTGAAAATGAAGTAGATGAAAGTGAAGCAAATAAAAAGAAGGTTGATTTTGATGTTCACTGCAGCTGCCAAAGGTTCGAGTTTAGAGGAATATTTTGTAGGCATGTGATCATGGTACTAATGCGTAATGGGATTCAGCATATTCCAGATAAGTATATCTTGAGGAGGTGGAGAAAAGATGTAAAGAGATCACACACAAGGGTTAAGGTGAGTTTTAGTTGTTGGAAAAATAATGAGACAAGCATTCGTTACAATCAAATGTGTATGAAATTTAGTGAGGTTGCAAATTTGGCCTCGACAAATGATGAGCAATGTAAAGTTGTTAACGACTGGTTGGACAGTAAAGTTAAGGAGCTCATAGCTAAGTCAAAAGAACTTGAAAATGATAAAGTTGGAAAGGAAGCTCAAGAAGTTGAACAAATGAAAACGCAAGAAGAGGTTCAAGAGGCTGAAACCACTCCGACGATACGTGATCCAAGAGAGAAGAAACGTAAAGGGAGGCCCAGATCTACTAGAATCCAAGCCACGAGAAAACGCACATATTCAAAAAAGAAGCCTTTAATTGAAAATGGCCAAGTGAGTTTTTTTTTATCATGCCTTTTAAATTCTTAAATACTATAGACTGTTTATGTTAATATAAATGTTATAGGATATTATCAGCACTGATACACCCAATTCCAAATTGAATGGTATGGATATGACCCAAGAGAGTGTTGTAACAGCCCGAACACCGTCACAAGGTAATGTACATCAAGAAAAAATGTATTTGAGCACTCCAACAGGTGCATATATGAGCGCCCCTCATGTGAGTATCTTACCTACTAAATTTTCAACTTCTTTATAATTAAATTCTTTATTCCACTCTAAATGATGTAATGTTTATGTTTGTAAAGGCAAACACGGTTAACCCATATGGATTCGTGAGTACGCGACCTGTTTCTTTTTTACAACAACTATTGGTAAGATAACAATGTATAAGTTATGTTGGCCTTAATTATACTTTGTTGGAACTTCAGATGTTTATAGTAACGTTTTTTTTTTTCATGATAGAACCCTCATATTCAACCGTGGGAGCTCAATATGGGATGAAGACGGTGAAATGATGAACTTGAATGATGATGAACTTGAAAGATGATGAACTTTTGAAATGTGAAGTATCAGAGTTGTTGTATCAGAACTTTTGAACTTCTGAAATGTACTAAAGTATCAGCACTTTTGAAATGTACTGAAGTATCAGAACTTTTCAATGCCTGTTATAGAATTGTTTCATATTCCAGGGATTTTATTCTCCAACCAGTTCATTAGTAGATTGGTAATTATGCTTCGACTATGTTATGATGGTTCTTCTTGCACGGTTGTTTGGCTATTTGTAATTATGTTTTTGCTATTTGAATTAAATGTTGTGTTTCTACATTTATCCTAGATTTACCTGTAGCGTTATACAAATTCAACTAACTGCACTTGCACATTAGTATCGTATTCTTTTCAAATGCATAAAAGAGTTAGTATTTTTATTCTACAATGCTGAAGAAACTGATGATTACTAGTTTACAAATATGTTGTTTATGCAAAGAAATGTATACTTAGTCCCAATAAGTTGTGCATAAAATGTGGCCAGAGCCATCAAATAAGTGTGTGTGTGTGAGTACTTGAAATGAATTATGAAACTTGAAAATTCTGCTACATATTTGAATGATCATATTTTTCTTGCATATCTTTGACTACTGAAACATAGAATTTGTAAAAAGAAAAAACCAAATCCAACGAAAATATGTAGCAGAATTTTCTTGCATATCTTTGACTTGGCATGTGATGAAAATTCTGCTACATATTTTCATGATTTTCAGGGTCATATTTAATCTTCTAGCAGTTTCAGTTTGCAATCAGCCAAAACCACAACTCTAATTAAAAAGAAGACTCGAAATGTTTCAGTAGGGGAGAACGGCTGGATGGGGAAGAAGAAAGGCCTGTTCATTTGGTTTTTTTTCTTTGCATATAAGCCGTTGGATCTATCCAACGGCTGAGATATAGTTAAAACAGCATTTCTGTTTGCTGGTGCTGCTTGTTCTCCCTCTGTCCTTGCCATATCACCATTTCCACGTCACCATATGGGTGTACTGCGCTAGCAGTAAGCTAGCCAAACAGCATTTTCGTTGAACTTTATACTCAACATAAGCCAACTTGAATTGCATTTAAAATGGAAGAATGGAGATGAAGAAGAAATAGATGTAGAGGAAGCAAGTGTGAGTGAGGCTAGGTTGTATGAGAAGATGGAAGAGAAGGAGCATTACGAAAGGTCACAGATACTCAACACTTGGTCGTTTTAGAAGAATGCAGAATTGATTAGCTTAAGAGAATGAGAGGTATGCCAAACTATTCTTTATCTGCAACCATTGCCTTCTTTGTGTAGCTTTATTTTTCTTGTTGAATCATTAAGGTACTTGACAGAGGTGATATTCAAGAAGCATGTCATTGTATAAAACTATCCTAAAGGAATTAAAGCTTTTCTACACGAGGCTTAATGATGACCAAAAAATGCTTGTTGTTGTAGATGTATTGGCAACAAAATAAATAATTTTAATTACTCTCATTGTTAGTAATTGCCTGCTTGATTGTTGCTCGGATTATCAAGACCTCACTGATGGGAATAAGTTGCTGGCCAAGTTCAAGGGCCAAAGTTTGGAATATTGTTCGTCTCTTGGTAGGTATTTACATACATACACCTTAAGAGAATTGTTATAAGAACTGAACACTTAACAGAATAATCATAAGAACTAAACAATTTCTGCCAAGTGTGCCCATTTTCAAAGTGGTAATCAACTTGTTGTATCTTTATTTTCTTTGTTGTTGATCGCTAAAGCATATTAATCTTGTTTTTATTTGTCAAGGTACTCCTCCACATGGTCGATTTGGGGTTGGTCTGGAGCGAGTGGTAATATTTTTCTGTGCCCTCAACAACATTTGTGAGACATCGCTTTTCCCTCGTGCTATAATTTTACTTCTAATAGAGGTGTAAGTATCCTTAAGTTATTAATTATTAATTTGTTTCTCCTCTCTGCCATACTGGGTAAAAGTTTAAAATATAAACATGTTTATTTAACCGTATATTGTGGTTCAAATATGAAAATATTGTGCAGAACATATTGTTCATATTGATAGAAACATATAGAGGGTTTATAGTATCTGGTATGGATGTTACTTGCCATAATTGGTAAGTTAGGACAACCATACCTTCTATTTTCCTGCTCTGCATGTTCTTTTATGTATTAGTAATTCATTATCTTTTGTGTCCAATGCAAGCTAATGATGTCATGTATGACATTTCTCACTGTTATACATTTTAGGATAGATTCGCATCTCACGATTGGATGGATCCAACATTTCAGTTCAATGTGCCTCTGGTTGATGTCGACAAGGTACAATATCTTCTTCCTTTTATGATAAAGAATGATACTTCCATTTACAGTATACAATTTTTATAGGGATTTCTCTTGATGCTACATAGTTTGCTGAATTACAAATCTACAAAGATACTTGTTAAGAAAGAGAGTTGGAAAACTATCTCAGTATTATATTTCATTTGGACCCCTTTAGTCCAGTCCAAGTTCATTTGATACACATGTTACACAATTTATATTTAATTCAGCTTAATCTGAATCATTCTAAACTTAATCTGACAAATACGTTCGTGGGGTCGTGGCCTGTTGGTTATGATGGAGGGCTCCCGTAGAAATGGGCATAGTTCGAATACTCCCTTAGGAAATTTCTGACCCGAAGAAAATGACATATCAAAAAAAAACTGACAAAAACTGCCTGTAATTCCCTATATCATACAAAAATGAAGAATATTCTATATTTTAAATAAGAGTAAAATATAGCATTTTAATTCAGCTTCCCATATAAGTCATCCTATTTGCTAACAAGTGCCTTCTATTTTATTCACTAAATAAACTTTTGCTTTATAAAGGAGGAGATAATATTTAATAGGTTGCATCAAACTTCAGAGAATGCGCTATGGTTCTAGTGCAAGTGATGGCAGGTTCTAGTGCAGATACTACTTTCGAGTTAATGGGGTGACTATTCCTGTATTTAAGCTTTGCCATTTCATAGGATTTTTGAAGAAAAAGATGGTTATATATATACTTTTTTTGTGCATTTTTGAAACCAAGGTTCACAACGTATATGCCGTATCGTATCGAAATATTAGATTAGATTTTTGATGAACTGACACAATTTTATAGATATACTATTTTGTGTGCATTTTTTATATACTAATGCTAATGGTTTTTCTTTTCATATTTGTCTAGGTTGGCAATTAAATAATTTTTGGATGATGATAGAAGCTACAAGTAAATATTTTTTGGATATGGATAAAAGCTACAAGGAAAGAATTGTGGATGGACATCAAGCATTATTTTGGACTTTAAAATTGACAAACTTTTTGTACATCTTGATTGTTTCGTTGAAATAGAAAATGTATGAATTTTTTTTTTATTTTGGACTAGTATCAAGTCACTTTAACATTGATCAACTTTTTGTACATCTTGATTGTTTCGTTGAAATGGAAGGTGTATGGATTTTATTATTTTGATTTGTTTAATATATTGTATAACCAAAATTTAATATAGCAATAAAAAATATGGTATAATTGCAATAGAAAAAGCTATAAATAACGTTTCAAATTGTGATGCTCACAGCAGGACTATATAGTTCAATAATGTTATAGGTTAGTAGCACTCACAAAGGTTATATGCTAATTAAAAGCAATCACAAATGCCACAAGTTAATAGCATTTCTAAGTGCTATAAATCTATAGCGTTCTCTATTACAACGTTCATGTACTCTATTGGTTAATAGCATTCCGTTGTAACGTTCAGAATGCTATATCAACTACAGCATTCATGAACGTTATAAAGTTATAGCGTTTTGATACTATAGCGGGGGCTATTACTATATTAAGGTTCCTATAGAATTTACTGCATGCTATTATATGCCCTATTTGTTATAGTGCCAAAAATGGAAGTGGGGCACAATGAATATGACACTACACTTTTGAATGTCAGCATTCCAATAGTAGAAGCTTCTTTGACGAGGCTGAGAAACTCTTTAGGTGGCCACACTCCTGAAGATGAATATATACCTCCTGGCCCGGGTATATGCCAATATATTCTTTCAATACCGCAAATCCTCCCATTGCAGGCCTCGTTGTCACGATTTTTTACAGTAACAACTCAGGCTAACACAAGTCAAGGTGTTATCTATTCCTGGAGCTCGGCTTGCATGCCTTCTTTGTCATAATATTTTATATATTGATCACGTTACTTTTAACATTTCTTTATAAGTAATAAGGCTCATGGAGAGCTTTCTTCGGAACATGTAGAGGAGATAGTCTCTTCATAAGCCAAAATAATTTCTGTTGATGACATCACTCTATCGACTGCAAATACGGCATCAGAAATACCAGTAGTTTCAACTGCCCTTATAGTAGTAGCGACCAGTTGTTCGCCAATAAAACAAGTTTGAACAAACTTTTTTATTTAATTCACAAAAAATAATACAAAGAAATCATAAAAATAAAATCTAAGTACAAGTTTTTGATTATGGGGAATGGGATGATGGAGATCGAGGGCTGTAGTGGCTCCTTTACTCCATTGACGATCCGACTTAGGAAGGGCAATGCTTTCTCTCTCTCTCTCTCTCTCTCTCTCTCTCTCTCTCCTGCCTGTGCGTCTGCCTTGTCACGCCCCGGTCCCGCAGGGCCGTTCGTCCTCGCTTTGGGCGTGATGTCGTGCAAGCCTAAAGTGCGCTTGCACAAGGCCAAAGCTTTGATACAAGGGCAAGTAAGCTATTCAATACTGAAGCAGTGGCACACATATATTGTAGAAAAGTAAAGAACACAATGGCATAAGAAAATAGGCTCTTTTATTGATAATCAAAAGTATTACAAGCGGCGCATGGCCGAGGTTTACAATTCGCTCAAGCACTCTATCTCTCGATTACAATGACATCGTTCCATACATTATGTCCCTCTATACAAAAGCAGCTCAAAGCAGTCTCGATACGGCTCAAGGCATCGACTCCAGATTTTCGGTTCCTTGGGATGAGGCACGGCTATCGCTTCCTCGGACGAACAAGCACCTGAGAACAAGCAAACTGTTGGTGGGTCAACACTTTTATAAGTACTGGTGAGTCTAAAACAACTGAACATAAGCTACACCCCCTGAAACCCACACTAAGTAAGCATGTGGCAAAACATTACATTACTATTGATCTGGCTACTTTTACCTAAGTTTATTTCATGCAGCTCAGGATCATAGTCAGATTACATCTTTTGAAAACATAGTTGGAAACAGTTTTGCACATTCAAACCATAAGCATACAATCGGGACAGTGCTCTATCGTGCAGTGCGCAGCATGTATTGTGCATCAAAACTAACTCTTTTTGGGGCAAAGTTCTATAGTGGACTAAATCAACTCAACTCAAAGCAAATATTTAGTGGACTATTACACATTCAAGCACACAGAAGAACTAGCTTATATGAATTTGGTCCCCGAGAAACTCAGGATCGGCAACGGTAATCCAGCTATCCAATGACTCATATTCTGATCCTATTAGCAGTTGTGACCAAGGTTCAGCTCTGCACTAATAGTCATTGTCTGACCGATGCGAATGCATGAAGCACTAACAAATAAACTCTATGATGCAGACAAAATGAATAAGCAAGCTATATGTATACACTTGCATTTCTTACCCCATAGCCGAACGGTTATCCCTGTAGCAGACACACAAGTTAGCCACAATTTGCATATATACATAAACTTATGTATCAATATTTTTGGTGTCATCCATTGATAGGTATGTAAGAAGGTAAACCTAGCATGCGCCCTATCTATATGACGGTCTATGAGTTGCCCCATTGATGGACAACAACACCCCCTAGATCCTTTCGGAACGGAACATCAGGGTGCTCTCACAATCCCTTCCGGACCGACCGATTCCCAGTGCCCCAGGAATCGGTCGAGAGACTATTACCTTGTGCATAAGTTGTCTGAGACCAATGTATGACAAGCAACATTCAATCAATATGCATTGACATTCACATTCACAAGCATTTAACAATCTAATAGCCACACCCCCCTAGAACCCGAAGGAACGGAACATCAGGGCAGACTATTAGACTCTTCACTTTCATTCATTCAAGCAAACACATCTTTTCACAAATCTAATAGCACACCCCCTGGATCCCGATGGACCGGAACATCAGGGCGCACTATTAGTCACTTCTTTCATACATAAGACTTATAGCAGTTCGATAGCAAAACAGGCAAGCGAAACCTATAATGACAAGCACGATTTCGGTTTCATATCTAGCATGCAATATCTATCTCTTTCTTAGCATTTTACAAAGGGACATATTCAAGCAATTCATTTACTTATCTTTCATAGCATAGCAAGGGTTCATTCGATAGCTGTGTCAGTGTTTCTAAGCATGCAATATTTCTATCTTTCTCTTAGCATGGCCAATGGTTCTATCTCATTTCTGACAAGCATACATATTCTCTAGTTAGGCAGCAGTTTCGTTTCAATGACAAGCTATACAAATTCTCTTATTAAGCAGGCAGAGTCAAGTTCTATCATTCTTCTTATGGAATAATCTTCTTAAGTAAACAAGCATTCAAAAACTCAGATTCATTATTAAGTCATGCAAGAATCAGAGAATGCAGTTATGCCCACTCACATTGATTAATCGGTCGAGAACTCTCCGAGAAGACTTTCGTTCGAGTAAGTAAGGCGATATCACTTGTACATAGTGCCTACGCGGAGCAGGGCACTACATGCCTCCCCCCCCTTACGTATGTATAATACCCCGATATTTATAGCGATCACGTTATATGACCATGTGCACACAAGTACGATGGGCGGATAGATGTTGGGGGCTGCCATATGTACCTCCTTAACAGGATGCAATTGCAGTCGTGAGAGCAAGTCCAGACAGAGCTGCCATATGGACATTTGTTGTGATTTACTACTGCTAAAGATCAAGGTAGTTCTTCCCTTTTGTGTGCGTGACTTGGTCAGCTTGACATGTGGCCTGCACTTGGTTGTGGAGAATCTCTTCAGTTATAATCGAAAGATTTTGTCTCAAGGAGCATAGACGCTTGAGACACATGCAGTCTGGACTGTACGTGGTCAGAGACGCCTGGGACGCATGTAGTTTGGGACACATGTAGTCAGAGATGCATGAGACGCATAGAGTCTGGGATACATATGGCCAGAGACGCATGGAGTCTGGGACACATGTGACCTCGTACATGTGTTGCTGCATTCTTGTCATGAGTCATTATTAGTCTGATGAGTGCTTCTTGTCATTTAGTGTGCTCGCATTTTCTAAGGCATTTAGAGTGCCTTATTATCAGGATTTGATATCAGACATAATCTGGGTGTTATGATGCCACGTCAGATCCATATGTGGCTAAAGTTTCTTCAACGGGTTGGGACACATGGATGTTATCTTTTTGGGCCTCATGGTGACTCTGCGGCCTTATTTCTCCTGAGTTTGGCCTTGGGGCACATGGTTTGTTGGACGTATTGATCCATATTTTTTATGCTTCTACAAGACCCCCTTCAAAGTTTTTAAATTGATAGGCCTGAAATGCTTCGAATAAGAAGCATGGATGGAGAGTACTTGGGCCGTATGAACGATGGATCGCATAGGCACGTGTTGCCAGGCTATCGTATTTAAATACTTTGATTTTCTTTGATCTTGGAGCAGATCCATTAGGATTTTGAACCGCCTCTTCACACGGATCCTAAAGTGACAGTTTGCAAAGGATAAAGATGGCTCGGGGAACCCAACCGTTCGCCGTCATCAGGATGCGATAATCGAGGGACTGCCATTATCTCTTTGGTAGCTTATAAATAGGGATTTTGGGGAAGAAGAGAGAACTTCTTGTTTTGCTGATTTCTTCTCCCTCTTCTCCTTGATTTTCTTTTGGCTTCTGGTCATCTTCTTATATCATCTGACATGGCTCCTAAAACTTCTTCATCCTCTGCTACGAAGAAGGTCGACAAGGGAAAATGCCCTACTCTCGCGCCTAAGGCCAGAGATGGTACTTCGGCTTTCCACCCTGACATTTAAGTACCTATTAATGGTAAGGAATTTGGTGAAGCTGAAGTATGGACGTATGGACACCTTGCACGAAGTATACCGTATGGATTAGAACATATGTGGATTCTTCTACATGACCCTGCTGCATGTTTTATGCGTGGGTCTTATTTTTGCCACATGAGACGATTGTGACTCCGCCGTATGCCTGATACTACATGCGTCTCATATGACCGTATGGATGACCTAACATGCACCTGACGTGAGTCGGCAACATGTATGTTGTTACATGCGCCTCAGGTGACTTGGACGCATATGTGTTGTTACATACGCCTTCATGTGACTTGGCCGTATATATGTCGTTACATGTGCCAATTGTCTTTGGGTTCACATGGTATCTTGATGGCTTTAACAGTCTTCTTATTCCTGACTTTTGCAGTGACTTTACCCATGCTCCGTCAGGGGAGGTGTTTGTTGGGAATGCTCAGGCCACATTAGGCGTAAGATTCGACCATATAGTAGCCCATGTCCAAGCCAAGATAAACTAGGGTCAATCTGAGGAGAGGATGAAGTTGATAGCGGACCATCCTTCGTTTTACTTGCTTAGCCATCTGAACTCTGGGCTTGTTGATGGTAGCAAAAATATTTATCATTTGAAACACATCTTCCTATTGGGGGATGTCGTTACTATCTCAGACTCCAAGGTGGAGAAGATTAAGGAGAACTGGGACTTCACCTCAGGTGGGATGACGATACACATACCTACGATGGAGTGCCACCTTCCTTTGTCGGCTTTCAACATGGTGTCTCTTCCGAGGAGGATGATAGGCAACCTGACTCTAGACCAAAAGCGAGTCCTGGTCGGCCGCATTCGTCCCAACTCTAAGCTTAAGAGTGAAGTGGCGACTTCCAAGGACTCATTTTCTTACTCCCTTTGAGGGTTGGAACGGAATATTTTTGCAAGTGAGATGGGGCCAAACATCCATTTCTATGATGGTTGATACATTTTTGAACTAGTTAGCGAACAAAGGGTCTTATCCGCCGAAAAAATAGTGCTTGCTGAATTGGGTGCGTTATTCCCCCTCTTGGATCGCTTTGACCATGTGGATACTGGAGAAGTACGAACAAGTCCTCAAGAGGGTCGACCTTTATTATGCCATAAGAGGCTCCTACTAAGGTTTGGAGAAGAATCAAATATTGTTTGTTTCCCTAACATAGATGCATAATTGTCGCACCGAGACTTTCTTTACTCCAGGCGTGGAGATGGGACTCGCCCTTCACGAAATGTATAACGTTTCACAGTTGCCTTGGGTGAGGAGACATACGAGGAATAAACACCTGATAACGAGGAATTAGAGGAGCTGGAAAAATAACACCCGGGGTTCCTTGTAGTGTATAGGAAATTATTGTGTCACCATATCACTTGTCAGCAAACTTCTAAGAAGAAGGATAAGAGCTCGGAGGGGATGTTGCCCCATACCACAACCTGGATCCGCCACCTCTTTGTGGTTGAAGCTTCGGGTTGGATCGACGTCTGAAGGCCTCTGTTTTGGAGGGAAGTCCAAGATCTGGTATGCAACACGAAAAAAAATGACTGCAACTAGTGAGGGGTTTGGGAGCTCTGGCAACGCATTCAGTTATTTTTATCAAGATACTCAGCCGTTATCTGACAAGGCTGTGTTAGATGGGTTCTTGATGATATGGTTACAAAATTGGGTAGTCCCAGGAGGCTCCAGGTCGATTGAAAGGGCTAGCCGCAACCTCATCCTTCCTACAGTGAAGCTGGTTTTTGGTTATTGTATCGCTTTGCTCCCCGCGATGGTCTGTAGTATCAATCGCGGGCTTCGTGCTTTCACGAGCAAGGTACTGGCACGTGATGGTGCCTCCAAGGATTTCAACCAGGTTGAGATGCCTTACCATTATTTAATGGGTTAGCTATTAATGTATTACCCATCCCTAATGCATCCTAAAACCAAAGGGACAACGACGGAGGCGGATGCTTTCAATCATCGTATGGCAGAATGCCCTGGGTTCACACTGAAGTTCCCACCTGCCAGTCTCGTACTCGCTCATATGGTGCATTATTCCCTCTTTGTCTCGATCCCAAAGTTCATCGAAGATAAGGTGAATTAGGTTCAGTGTGATGGTGGCGTGAACCATTAGGTCTTATCTCCAAGGCTCTTCCGTTGGTTACTCTCCATCCAACATTCACACTTGTTGTATCAAAACCAAAACCTTGTCTTCTTGGAGCCTTACATGCCAAGTACGTTTGCCCGCCAGTTCGGGTTACTTCAACCGCTCCAGATACCTGAATGGAAATGGGAGCACATTATTATGGACTTCGTTACGGGTCTTCCGAGGAGTCCATGTGGTCGTAATGCAGTGTGGGTGATTGTGGACCGACTCACCAAATCAGCATATTTTTTGCCTTTCAGAGTTGGACCGTCCACTGAGGCCTTAGCTGATATGTACATAAGGCAAATCGTGCGACTATATGGGGTGCCCGTCAATATATTATCCGAAAGAGATACGAGGTTTACTTCTTATTTTTGGCGTAGCATGCAAGAGAGTATCGGATACCGCTTGAAGTTTCGTACCTCTTATCACCCGCAGAGGGATGGAGAGTCAGAGCACACAATCGAAATAATGGAGGACATGTTAAGAGCATGCATGCTAGATTTGGTAGATAGTGGAAGGACCATTTATATTTGGTCGAGTTTTCCTACAACAACAGCTATCAGGCGAGCATCCATAGGGCGCCTTTTGAAGCATTGTATTATAGAAGTGTCATTCCCCAATACGTTGGAGTGATGTGGACGAGAGACAGATTCTTGGGCCAGAGTTGGTTGTTCATACAGTGGAGAAGGTGAAACAGATCCAAAAGCACCTTCAAGCATCACAAGACCAACAGAAGCATTGGATAGACGCACATCGTTGACCTTTGGAGTTCCAGCCAGGGGATCATGTCTTTCTGAAGATCTCACCTTCCAGAGGGACCATCAGATTTGGAGGAAGAGGGAAGCTTAGTCTGAGGTACATCGAACCATTTGACGTGTTAGAGCGAGTTAGAGAAGTAGCCTACCGATTGGCATTACCACAGTTATTGGAGGGAGTTCATGATGTGTTCCATGTATCTCAGCTGAATAGATATGTGTCAGATCTGAGACATATACTCGATCATTCAAAGATTACTATTGGGCCGAGTTTATCAGACCAGGAGGAGCCGAAAAAGATTCTGGACCGGAGGAAGAAAGTACTACGAGGCCAGACCATTCCTTTAGTTCCCGTAGTATGGAGGCATCATGTACCAGGCGAGTCAACCTGGGAACGCGGGGATGGAATACATCAGCGTTATCCACATCTTTTTGAGTACTTATGTATGTGGGTAATATTTTTCTAGTATGTGGTAGTTGTTAGTATAGTTTTTTTAATTTTGAGGACAAATTTTTTTTTAAGGAGGATAGGTTCTAAATCCCCTCAACCAATTTTTTTTTATATATTTATAATACTAGTTATGAACCTTTTTAGTTTAATTTGACTCAACCTAGAGACAACCCTCAAACCTAACCATAAAAACCTAACTTAGTGGTCAAGTAGAACACCAAACACTCTTTATCTACTCACAAAACACCATACACCATACACCAAAATCTATTCTAGAAGAAAATAATTCAACATACAACCCAACCCTTTCACCTCCCCTCTTGGCCGTAACCCCTCTCTCCTTTCACCTCCCCATTCACACCAAAGTATGTAAACCCCAAACCAAAGCCCTTCCTCTTAACATCCCAAACATTCATTTCTAGTATTATTTTTTACTTAACTCAGCCCCCAACCCCCACTTGGCCAAAACTTGCTACCCCTTCACCAAATCTGTCCAAAATGTTCATTCCTACTACGTCACCCTATCAACCATCTCTGTAGCCCTCAAACCTCATCCAAGACCACCGTAACATCCTCCCCTACCATCCTACCATCTTCTATAGTCAACACAACCCCTTGAACAAACTACACAAGAACCACAAGTAGATACAAGGAGGAGAAGTCAATTCTGGAATTATTTTGAAGAAGTTGTGATTTGAGGCATTTTTAACCTATTTTCCAAAGAGGTTAGTGATCAAAACTCTTCTACTTGAACCTCCATAGATGTTATAAACATTACTCTTTAGGTTTTATAAAGTTTTATCAACTTGTTATATATATACTTGCATGCTACACTAGTAAAACCCAATACCAACCTAGTCTTTACCCGTAGTGAGCACCAACTTGTATTTTTTATTAAAATAAATTTAAAATAAATTATTTTATTCTGACCTTAATTTTATATAATTTTCCATATTATAAATTATTTGTTTAGAATTAAAATTGGTATAAATTCATAAGGGTAATTGTGTTGAGCATGTATAAACACTAGATTAGTTCAACTAGTTTGTAATTTTATCATTAGAAGGCCTAATTTTCATGTTAAGAAAGTAATTATATATTATATTTTGGTTAACTTCAGAAATTTATTATAAGTTTTTGAGGATGAAATGCATAAGAATTTATGAAGAGTTTGCATTGGAATGATGTGCTAAAAACTAGTCAATACCAACTAGTTTAATTTTATTATTTTGTAATATATAAAATAGTATTTTAAATAGAGGAAAATATTAATTTTTACTTATATTTCTAGAACTTATAATCTTGTATTTGGATAGGGTACTTTTGTTTATTTTGGAAACAAGCTTGGTTTATAAATGTATATCTACTAGTACTAAGCAACTTGTATATTTTGCATGTGGATAAATATTTATTTTTATATGTTAAATAAGTTAAAATTATTATTTTAAAATATATTTACAGAATACATAAATTTTATTTTTATTTATGTATGCTAATCAAGGATAGAAACTATTCATAATTAGGTCTAGACCTTAACTAGTTTTTGTTGGTGATTACTTGTTTTGTAGAATGCATGATTTCAAAGGAGATTATACTCTTTTGTTTCTAATATAGTAATAATTATAAAATATTTATTTTATTAATTAAGTGATTTTTGTTAAGGTGACACAGGTTTTAATCTTGAAAACTTGTTATACAATTAGTTGGGTGCATAGCCTAGTTTTGGGTTATATGAATTGTTTGATTTGAACAACTTGATTAGTATCATTAAAACCATCCTAGTTGATGGTCTTAGACTTGAGTAATGAACTTAATAATATTATGAACCAATTAGCAATCTAAGTAATAGAGGTTAATTCTAACTAGTTAGACGACATTAGAAAGTATGAAACTTAGCAACCTAAGAACACTAGTTAGAACATTGTGATAGATGTGATCTTGTACATACTAGAGTTGTCACGTCCCAGTCCCAAAATACGTAGGACTAGGAATACGTAACATGCCAGCTACGCATTCGACCAGACTCTGGTCCGACTCGAATACGTATAAGCTATATTATAATGGTCACTATCTAAATAATCAAGTAAATATAAATATCTATGCCTCAATCCACAATGAACAAAATACACAAGAATGAGTTACATGTGCTAAAGTCGGTCGCCCAGTAACACACAAACTCGAATAGACTCGAGAAAGAAATATGAGTCTATAAAACTAGGCTACATCAGTAGATGAACAAAACAATATAAATAAATAACCATAACTCCGATAGATATGATATAAGTACCTGATACCAATGTCTGCAAGACAAGCAACTCCATCAGCAACTCCAAAGGCTCAATAACCGTCTATGCTGCAAAACTGGCAGGGGACCAGGTCCTCAGAGGGACGTAACAAGGTACAAGAAACAATATGCCAAAAGTAAAACAGTATAATGCCACACACTCAAGGATAAACTAATGTAACCATCTATGTGATATGCACGTGAGAGCATCACTCGTACTCAAGCTGAAACCACTACAGGCTCTGTGTCGGGGAGCCCATAGCAGCAAGTAGTATCAAAACTCAGTATAGGTGCTAAAGATCTGAGACAGAGTCCAAGGCACCTCTAGGGTATTGCGACTCCGGCGTATGTGCCACAGCACCTCCAGTAGTATAGTATATATATCAATTATCAGCCTATAGTATGGTGTATCTCTCCCCACCCAATGTAACCTTACGTCTTATGTGCATAACGTCTCATGTCCATAACACGCAAGATCATGACCTCTAGCTAGTGCAACGAGTCATAATAATGTTCATATAATATGCAAGTCTCATATCATGAATCCTGTAAGCCTATACAGAATCACCATGAATAACTCAAGAAAGATTCTGTCACATGAAATAGTGTCATGTGTCCTAGGGTAAGCGTACTTGGTAAAGCAAGCACGTAAAAATAGGATCGTGGAATCAACTCTCTAAGTGACGTTACACGATTCCGCGTATGGCGTCGGCACCCGAATCTTGTTCGGACGCTAAGCAATATCTTACGGTCCTAGGATAAACACACACATCAACCATATAAAATAACTATAATAACTAAATAATATAATAAAGACAAGGAACTGTAATACATCATGGCAAGGTACACTTGCCTGGGTTATGAACTCCGTCAACTGCTCTTGGAAAAGTAGAATCTGCATATACACCTCCGGATGCTAAAATAAACATCACCAATATTCTTAGAATACTAAAAATAGCTAGGATTGACTACCCATAAGTCCAAATTGGACACAAGGGCAAAA
Organism: Iris macrosiphon; assembly: GCA_036927795.1. Lineage (NCBI taxonomy): Eukaryota > Viridiplantae > Streptophyta > Magnoliopsida > Asparagales > Iridaceae > Iris > Iris macrosiphon. Next base: position 61,529,558 of record JAYESA010000018.1, read on the forward strand.
TTGACAGTTTTGGATCAAAGCGGGGTCCACATGTGGTCTACTTCGTACCGTAAAACATGTCAAAGAAAAAGTTCTCCAAATTCGTCAAACTTAATATCTACGAGTCTAGAACGATGATACGAACCCAATGGAATATCCGAAATTGGATTTCGGTGAGCAAGTCACAAAATTGCCTGTTATATGGAACCGTGGGGCCCACAAAATGACGTTTTGTCAACGTTCTCAGAATCGAACTAAACTTGGATCGCAGGACCAGCGTAACGCTGCAAATCTGATGGCGCAATTTTCGTTATGAAATTACAAGCACACAAGAAGTTACGGTGAGTGTCAGAACAGGCCGATATGGTACTTTTCGATGGATACGCGTTGATTCCGGTGTGCACGCATATCCAAATCAAGTTCCGTGAAAGCCTACACGTCCGCGTTGACGATATGCGCCTTTTGATGCAACTTGCACATGACAAAATTGCCTCGTTTGGTGGGACGCACCCCGTATCGCGAGATTTGGGTATTTTAAAAATAATTTTTTTGTTATTTTGGAACAAGAATAATTTAACCATTAAAGCAACCTAATAAAAACAAAAAGAACAGTAAAAATATTGGTTATATTGTGAAAATTATTAACGAGTTGATGGCAAATTAGGCATGAACAGGGGTACTTAGACTAAAATTTTGAACTATTTTCGAACAGTTTTTCGGCCAACTTTCGGTTAATTTTTTGATCAAACCGGGGTGCCTAAATTTGTTCCACTTGAAGGAAATCATAGAGGGTTAGGTTATGAATATACCAGGGAAGACGGAAAGCAAATCGGTCGAGCGAGGAGGACGGAGGTTGTGCGCGAAGGAGGGCCGCAAAGCTGCTGTTGCTGCTGCCGGTTGTTGCTGCCGCTGCCGCGTGCGGGCGGCGCTGCGGGGTGGTCGGGGGTCGGCCGGAGGCGGCGGGTGATGGCGGCTGGCGGTCGCCGGCGGCGGGGCTGCGGCTGGGTGATGGGTTTGGGTTTCGGTGTTATATATATATATATATATATATATATATATATATATATATATATATATGTGTGTGTGTGTGTGTGTGTGTGTGTGTGTGTGTGTGTGTGTGTAGAGGAGTGATGGAGTGGTTTGTTGTACGCGGGGGGGGGGAATTGTTAGGTTAATGGGTTTAGTTAATGGGTTATTGGGTTTTAGTTTGGGTTATTGGGTTTGGGTAGGGTTTAGGTTTTAGGGTTTTATTTTTTTATTTAATCTCTCTCTCTCTATATATGTATGTATATGGATATTTAAAAATAGTTTTGGACCTCAATAAATTCCAAATATAATACACTATTAATAGTTGTATACCCAAAAATATTTTTTTTGAATAATATTAATAATTAATTAATTACACATAATTATAAATCCATGAATATTATATATTATAATTAGCTAAAAATAAATAAAAAATTCTCCCTTAATCACAATAATTTTAGAATACCAATATTAATAAATTCTAAAAATTAGGGTGCTTACAAGAGTATATAAACTAATTTAAATTTTATACTTTAGGCTTGCTTGATCGTTTTGACAAGGAGGCAAGAGCGGGCTCTCTATAGTTGTAGCACAGAGTTCCAGGAAAGATACCTTGCCACTTTGTTGTACTATCAAATTTTAGTTAATATCGTTATATGTTTCTACTTTGAATAATTATGTTATAGATGGGTGCGTCTGAGTATGACTCGGGTGCAGTCGACGAATGCATCGATGAGTAGTTTAATGCATTGACCTAGGCATTAGTGACTTACCATTATGGTAGAGGTATTCTAATGTCTTCGGAGACCATGACACGTACTTTCTATGGCACCATATATTATTTATGATGCAAGTTGGCATACTCGACTAGTTATTGGTGCGTATGATGTGCATGACTGTATAGAGTGTATTCTTAATTGTAGTAGTTTATTTATGACTATACATGATAGTTACAAGATGTGCATATTGTGTATTCGACTTATAAATTTGTATTGGGCGGAGAGGACAAATATTGGTTGTATGGGATACACACATTGGTGACCATAGAGGATCTACGAAAACTAATGACTCATTTATCAGATGCCACTTTCGATGGGGAGTTAGGATTGTTTATATATATATGCAGCCTACCAATGTTCTTCGAAACTTTGGTATTTATTTAGTAGAAGCCACGTTCGACGGGACGTTATGGCAGTTATCTATGCCTACGCCTACCCATACGTACCAAGGTTATCCTTAAATTGCATTCGCATAGGTGGTTAGGTTACTCTATTTATTTATAGTATTTATATTTCGACATGTACCATTTGTATCTTGTTACATCCCACTGAGGACCTGGTTACTTTGCCAGATCTTGACGAGCAGTACTACCCTACTGTCTACGGACCAAGAGTTGAGACAGGATTTGTCGCAGCAGAGGACTTGGAGATACTTTCATCAGAATTCCCTTGATCGTGGTAGACTTCAGCTTCAGGCTGGATATCATTATTTAGTTAGCAGATGTCAAGTCTAGTATCTTTCTATTTCCTACATATTATTTCCTGTTATTTTGAGGTGGATTATTTTTAACCAGACATATTTTATTTTCAGTTGAACTTAGGTGGATTATTCTCCACCGGACTCTCTTATTGTTGTTGATGTTGGATATTCAAACTTTTATATTATTCCAGCATTTTACTTTCTTTCTTATTAATATTATGGATGAGATAGTTGTACCCTGATTATATGTTATTTAGATGGTGGATTTAGTTTTTTTATTACAGCATAATACAACTAGTTAGGTCCATTAAATTGGGAAGCTTAACTAAATGTATCAGCTGGGCATGATTACATATTCGGTACCAAAGTATTTTGGAACTGGGAAGTGACAAGAATCCTTTGAAGGTAAAAGCCAATTCAATTGTCACTTGATGATAAGGGATGAGATCTTCGTGCCGAACCTCATACTCTATCATAATCTAATTAACTATTAGCTTGGAATCTCTGTATGCTTCAAGATACTCTATATCCAATTGTTTGGTTAATTGGAAGCCAATGAGTAGAACATTGTATTCTGCCACATTATTGGAACATGGTTCACTGAGAAAATACGCACGATAAATGAGTAGTTTGTCAGAAGATACTAGGACTATGCCCGCTCCGGCTACGATATTATATTTGGGTCATATTCTTAATGTACCATCAAAGAACAGTTGTTACGTGTCATCCCCCATCGCCATAATATATTCTAAGACTTCATCAAGAATTTTTTCATACAACTTGGAGGTTTCTGGTATAGGATGAGCTGCTTGAAAATCGGCTAGTGCTTGACCCTTCACTGCTTCTTGTGAAATATATACCATGTCATAAGGTAATAACAATATTGCCTATATAGCCAGTAGAGAATTGAGCGTGCTCAGTTTGGTCATCAATACCCAGAGAAGATTAACTCTGGATATGACATGAATAGTTTGACCTGTCATATAGTATCGTGTCTTTCTAATAGAGAACATCAGAGCTGGCATTCTTTTTCCATAGGATTGTATCTATGCTCGACGTCGACCATCATACGACTGAGATAGTAGATTGCTTGTTCATGGTCTTCATTACTCTTTTGTGCAAGGAGAGCTCCTAGAGAATGATTTATTGCTCGAACATACAGCAGAAATAATTTTCCTACAATTGGAGGAACTAGAACTGGTGGGTTTGTGAGATATCGTTTGATGACGTCGAATGCTTGCTGACATACTTTATTCCAGACAAATGACACACCTTTCTTCATTAATTCAGTTAAGGTTCGACATCGTCCCGAGAGATTTGAGATGAACCTCCTGATGTATGCTAGATGACCTTGCAGTTCATGAAGTTCTTTGATATTACTCGGAGGACGCATCTCGAGGATGGCTTTAACCTTATCATGATCAATATGGATGCCTTTGGAAATTATAACAAATTCGAAATTTTTTCCAATGGATACTACTAGGAAGGATTTGGTCGGGTTAATTTTGAGTTATTGTTGGTGCATTAATTCAAACACCATTTTCAGATATTGAAGATGGTCATATTTAAGACGGCTCTTAACAAAGATATCATCCACGTAACATTCCCCTAATTTTTTGTTATTGTTCATGAAATATAGTGCTCATGGTTCGTTGATATGTCACTCCTGCATTCTTTAAACAAAGGATATGAATGTATAGCAGTATACTTTGAGTGGTGTACGGAAAGAGGTGTTCTTTTCATCCTCGGGACACATCTTGATTTGATTATACCCCAAGAACTCATCCATGAAAGACATGCGTTCGAAGCCACATGTGTTGTCGATCATGACATCGGTGATGGAAAGAGGAAACTCGTCTTTTAGGCATGCTGACTTTAGATCCTCATAGTCTATGCAGACATGGACCTTCCTATTTTTCTTCATAATTGGGACGATATTGGCAACCCAATCAAGATATTGTTCTTCATGAACAAAGCCACATTCTATTAGTTTTTTGACTTCAGCTTCAATTACGTCCATCATATCTGGGCGGAACCGCCGATGTTGCTGTTTTACTGGCTTAGCGTTATGAAGGATGTTGAGCTTATGTGTAGCTATCTGGGGATCCAGACCAGGCATATCTTCGTAACTCTAAGCGAAGACATCAATGTACTATTTTATTAGCTGAACCAAGGTTTCTTTATCCTCTTCGGAGAGGTTCTTACTAATGAAGATTGGTTTTGGGGAATATGCTTTTCCTAAATTGATTTGAATAATTTATCTTTTGTAGGTGGTTTATGTTGCTCGAACCGAAGCTCCCATTGAGTATCCATCTGTTGTGTCCATAGATAATTTTTAAAGGGTTCTAAAATTTGATCATTTTTATCTACTAGATCGACTGACACCATGTTCACCGAAAGGGCATGCTTATGTACTTCGCGTATGCTTCCATCAGAATCCTAGAACGATGAGTCAGAAGAATGAGAATGCATCTCTTTTTCTGATTCTGAGCTTTCAGGAATTATTGGCGGTGTGATATACCCTAAACTATGACTAGTTTGCTGATAATATGTCTCTAGTTTGCCCTTTGGAGAGAAGTGATGTACATGGGTGCGTCTACATTTTCCATAGTTGAGTCCTCCACCAGATTTTAAGTTGTAACCCATCCTTTGGATAATGTTTATGGTTGCTTAGCGGTGGATTTATATTTTTCCATGATCATCGTCAGAATCACTAGTCTGTGTGACCCTTTTTTTTCTAGCTTTACCAAGAAGTATCTGACGTTAATCTTTTCATCTTGTTGGGATTATAAAGCAAGCATCTTCATGTGAACCATATGCTGTATTATTTTGAAATAGCGATACCACTGGTATGGATAAAGCTTCATAAGCATACATGGCTTCTAGGAATATTGTGCAAAAGGATCAATATTAATGTAGTGCGAAGGAGAGTCTTCATTATTCATAAAATACAAAAAAAATCCTCCTTCACACAGACAATAGGAGTTTCTGCTTTGACTGAAGGTTTGGTAAGATCAATGACTAGGGTTGTTTTTCTAGTGTCCACTGTTTATTGCGTCGAAGGTCGATGACTAAAGAAGGCAACTTTTTAGTAAGATTTAACACCAACGATTCCTTGGCTGTCTCTTCATGCATTGGCCTGTGGAGGTTAATAACAAAAGGCTATGAAGTAATTAGACGATTTGTGCTTTTTAACTTGGATTATGAGAGGTTCCTCACTGGGGGTGCTCTTGGGCTCGCCTTCTGTTTCATTAGCCTCCCCTTTCATGTACTCTGATGTATATAGTATG
>JAYESA010000018.1:61540331-61725331 GCA_036927795.1 Iris macrosiphon
TACAATTTATAGAAGTAATCAACAATGAAAACTGTCAGAGAATGTACTCGCCTGTGGTCCTGAGCACACACACACAGAAATTCTGATATACTGAACTTACCCAAACATCACTGAACATACACACCCTAGCACTTTCCAAAATACAGACACTTTGGTTTCACTCACCTCACTGATAATACACACAGAATTCTCATACTCAGTCACATTCTGACCCTTAACTACCTACACACAGGTATCTCACAACTGACACACTAATACTGCTACTAACATTAAATCCTATCCTATGATTTATATATCCCTATCTACCGATACACACAAGTATACTACTTACTACCCCTTAACCCAAATAACTGATACACAGACCTAGGGGCACAAGTTTACACACAGCATGTGGGTTCTCACTACACAGTTACTGCTATTGATGAATAAAACTTAGGACACTCTTAAAACAGGGTCACACACAAGTTCCCACAGAGATAGGTACACAGATACAACACGCTGGAACCTGACCTAGATACTGCTGAACACACATACAGATATCCACTAAAACACTTAGGTTCTGATTCACCTACTCTCACAGAATCGAGCTTTTTTTCGTTTTCCTTTCTCAGCTGATGTGGGTTTTAACGGACCTATTCTGCAGTAACATGAGCTACATGAGTCAAGAAGGTGGGAGGTATAGCAGGAGCATTTTCCTGGGCAGCCTCATAATTCTTGAGATATTCTTTTTCGGACCTAGTGCCGGTCATAGGTTCTTCTTTAGGCTTTAGAGAAAGAAAGACCATATTTCATGACTTGATTTTCTTCTTGGTATACCTCTTTCTGTTAGGGATCTGCTTGCTAGCGTGTTCGTAACCTAATCCACTGCATGATTTATCGGGATATCCTTGGGGCTGTAAAGGAATACACAGTCTTTTACCGGGATATTCTTCTCAAGTGGACGTAATTGCTTGGAAGCATAGGCAATCACCTTCCCGTTCTGCTGTAACATACATCCCAAGCCATTACCCGGAGCATCACTATATATAAAAATCCTCTTATTCCTGATGTCAATGTCAACACTAGAGCTGTAGTCAACCTCTTCTTCAGCTCTTCAAAAGAAGACTGACAATCCTCAGTCTAGTTATCAGCTCCGCAATCCTGGAAAAATCCTGAACAAATCTCCAATAATAGTCTGCCAATCCGATAAAACTCCTGATCTCCGCCACTGAACTCGAGGTAGACCATGACTCAACTGCTAAAATCTTGTTCGGTTCTACTGAGATCCCCTCTCCTGTAATCACATGCCCAAGGAATTCAACCTTATCAAGGAAGAACTCATACTTCGAAAGCTTGCCATAAAGTTTTTTCTTTTCTGAGGGTCTCTAGAACTATCTTCAAATATTTCTCATGCTCCTACGGGGTCTTCGAATAAATCAGAATATCATAAATGAATACTACCATAAACTGATCGAAGTACTGATAAAATACCTTATTCATCGGGTTTATGAATACCGTCGGGGCATTGGTCAACCCAAACGGCATCACCAAGAACTCAAACTGTCCATACCGATTCCTGAAGCTGTCTTCAAAATGTCTTCCTTCTTCACTTTCACCTGGTGGTACCCCGATCTCAAGTCTATCTTTGAGAATACTTTTGCTTCGCTCAACTGATCAAATAAATTGTCAATCCGCGACAACGGGTATTTGTTCTTGATAGTGAGGTTGTTGAGTGCCTTGTAGTCGATACACATGCGTACCAACCCATCCTTCTTCGGTACAAATAATACCGGAGCACCCCATAGTGATAAACTAGAGCGGATGAAGCCATTGTACTACAACTCATCTACCTGCTTCTTCAACTTTGCCAGTTCGCTGTTGTTTACTCTATAGACGTGATGTGATATCGGCTCTACGCCTGGCACCAAGTCTATAGAGAACTCCACATCTTGGTCTGGTGGCAACCTCGGCAACTCCTCCGGAAAGACGTCCATATACTCAGTAATCAATAGATATGGCAGCTCATGTTCTTCTACCAAAGCTCCACAGAAATCTTCTTCACTCTGCTCTGCTGCTCCTCTGACAAACTCAAACTTTGACTCTCCTAGCACCTAAAACAAAACTCTGCCTCCACAATAATCAATACTAACATGGTGCCTACTCAACCAATCCATCCCGAGTACTATATTATAGCCCAGAAGTGGCATTACGAGTAGACACATGCTCAACTCTCGGCCTCCCAAAGAAACTCTCCGGTCCTTGCAAACATCACTAACCAGGATAATGCCACCCCCGATCGTGATCTTGTGTAAACTCCCTCACCCAAAATAGGTATTTGTGTATATTTTATATTATTATATTTATTATAGATGTTGAATTTATTTAGAGTATTCTCTTAGTTAATTAGAAAATAATTTTTTTTAGTATATTTACTTATATAAATATTTATTTAGAATTATTTTAGGTTATTTTAGATTTTTGGAGATTTTTTCTAGAATTTTTGGTAATTAAAACTTAGGAAACATAAATTTCTAGGACTTCTATGATTTACTATACGACCATACTTGCATGTCGTTCCTACCAAATATTTATTTTAGTTTAAAATATTTAATTATATTTTCTGTAATTTATTTAGAATTTTAAGAAATTTATTTAGATTTTTTTAATTATTTAGGATTTATTTGGATATATATAGTCTTAATATTAGATAGATGCTAATTTAGTGTTAATAAATATTAATAAGATTTTATAAATTATTTGTATTATCTTTAATTATATTTAAGATTATAAATTATTGAGATAAATTCAAACTCTATTTTAAATTAATTCAAATCCTGAACCTACTAGAAAATCAACTTCATGCATATCCTATCATTATTTAAATTCATCATAATCCTATCCAAATTAACCAATCCTAGTCGTATTTAATTAAGTAGTGTCCACCATTATAAATACCTCATCCTTCATATTTTTTTCCCCAAATTACTCTCTTTTTCGTTCTAGTCAAAATTCGTCATAAATTCAGCCTCATTTTCTACTAGTTATGACGAATTAAAAAGACGATATCTCCTAGATTCGGACTCCAAACGCGCTCCAATTTTTTTTGTTAGAATGATATTGAGGTTAGCTTTCTGTTTTTATAAATTTTTTTACGAAATTATGAGTATTAAATTCTGGAAAATTCGTAGAGCACAGGATGTCCGAAAATAGACGTGTTTCGATGTTTTCGCGATTCCGGGAGAACCAGGAATCAGAATCACGAACCGTTTAAAGTTTCGGAAAGCTAATATCGAGATCATCGACATATATTTTTCTCAGAATTTAATTCGAAGTATTTACATACTTTTAATTCTGTAGAACTTCTAGGTTAGAATTTAACCATCGGTGCACAATACAAAATTTGTATGTGCCATAATTCCCAAAAGAATTTGAATTCAGACGAGCCGTAAATTCCAGTATATTTTTTATGCTGAAATCTACAGGAAATCATGCATAAAAGTTGAGTTTGTATCGGTTGACTTTTTGGTCAACAGATCGCCTCGATTTGCGTGCCATGAGTCTCGAGTTGATAAAATTCAGTTTCTTTGGACAAAATTTAGGAATTAACATAAAAATTAGAATAATAAGATTAAAATAGGATTTTAGAGTAATTATTCCAGAATTAAATAAATTAAAATAAATTATCTTTTGACGTGATAAATTTGTAATACATAGGCTATTTGGACTGTGACTTGGACTCTGATTCATACCAGCAGCAGGACCCCAGGCAAGATACCTTGCCAAATTATTTACAGTACTTTGTATGCTATTTATATTTTTGTTTATTCATTGCATGTGTAGTCTCGTTCAGTTATATTCATTGCATGTGTAGTTCGTTCAGTCATTACTATATATATTAGATATGTTGACACACACTTGACACCTAGTATCATGAGAGGACAATCATTAGGCGTATGGGCTTTTAACCACTCTGGTAAACCATAGTATATAGTTCGCACTACGGGCGTGTGTCGTGCTGGTCGCTACCCCCGCGGTATGTCGATTTCTGGAGTCTCGCTGGTCGCTACCCCCGCGGTATGTCAATTTCTGATGTCCACTGACGTGTGTGTGAGTTGTGAGGTAGATCGAGTAGCCTACCCTTGCCCATACGTCGAAAAGTTGTCCTCATTTGCATTCATATAGATTGTCTTGTACAGCGTACTTATTTATTTTCAAACCATATACATGTTTACTGTATTCAAATTGGCTCGTATTTTCTGTATCTTGTTACGTCCCTCTGAGGACCTGGTCCGCTGCCAGGTGTATCTTTTTTTGAGTATTTGCAGGAGCGCAGATTTGGATGGTTACATGTGATCCGAGGATGTCTTCTCTTCGAGCTGTGATGGAAAGCTGGTATTCTTATATTGTGTTGTGGTATTGTACTCATATTGTATTTGCTCTTATATTCGAGTTGGTAGTGGATTTGTTTCCATCCAACTATCATCCTTACATACTTCTTATTGAGATCTAGTTTCATAGATATTGGTTATTTATTTCTATATGATTTTGGTGGATGAGATTTAGATTTTACCCTGTGACTTGTATTACATTTTATACCACTTGTGGATTTTATATTCATATTACAGCGTACGTATGGATTTGGTTTCCATATATTGGAGTTGCCATATCCATGCGACTGGCATGCTTACGTGTCCTAGTCCTACGTATTTTTGGGACTAGGACGTGACATATTTTTGTGGTGGCCCATGCAGGTCGAGATCATATTGTCTCGGTTACGTTACTGTACCGAACAAGCCTGCACATAGGACTAGAGTATAGGATCTCATCCACAATTGACTATGATTCACCTTCCTCCTCTATGATCTATTCGAACAATTGTATCCTGCTTGATTCCTGTACTTCCCTAATAAGTTCCTTGAGTATATATGGCCTTCTGCTAGAATATAGGAACCCCTGTTATTAGGATGATAATTAGAGTAGCACACCTATTAAGAATACAACGAGAATATAGACACAACACTAAGTTTAGACTAGCTAGTGAACCCTAGAATTCCTTATCTTTAGAATTGGTTTACCATTGCCCCCTGATGTATTATAAAGACTTGAGAGTAGTATAGACACTACTAGAGTTAGTTAGAAGTTTTACCATAATGTTTGACCCTAGTATTGAGGAACCAATGGAGAACCAATATTGAACATTAGGACTGAAACTAACCCTCATAATTGGATAGTATTAGAGAACTATAAAACTTATGTCATTGTCTTGTTCTTAGTAGACAGCACCCTAGGAAGCCTAAAGGAATGTAATCAACCCTTTCCCTTGATCATACCCCGAACATGGCAACTAGCATGCCACCCCCTTAGAGAACTATAATGCTATCTAGAGCCTTCTATTTTTGATTTCATAACTTGTCCCCCTGCAACCTTAGCGTTCGCTAATTGTGTGACGACTAAATTATGATTCTTCTTTCTTCATCATTTAACTCGTTCCACATAACTCGTATGATTGAAGGCCAAGTAATCTTATTCTATGTTAGGACATGTAGTTTGCTAGGGTATAGCTTGGTAATTTGAACTTTGAATTTTGTGCGTGATAGTTAGGGATTTGATAGTTTGCGTAGTTCCCTTAGGTTGTGACCTAATGATTACCCCTTAGCTTTAAATCACGAAATTTGTACCCATATTCGATACGAGTTAAATCCCTTTCCCCTTAACGGCTAGTAACTCTTCTATCCCTACGATTGACACCTGTTCTAGGAGCACTTGACCCTTACCTATATAATGCAATAGGAGACCCTAATAAGAGTTTCTGTTCTATGTACATGTGCAAGGTTATTTTGTAGGTATCCTTAAGACAATACAATAGTAGTTAAATTATTTTAAGTTGGATAGTATACCTCACCACCTAGTATCACGTAGTCCCTGTGATCCATTGATGAAGTGTAACTGAATGACATTAATTGTATGATAGCATAAGATGACAGTGTTTATTCAAGCAATAGAATTTAGAGGTCCATACCCCTATTTGGTCGACTAGCGACTTAGACAAGGAGGTTGTATGATAACTGTAAAGATTGTAGAGTCTTTTATTATTATTGCTTATGTTGTTTTGCTTTTGCAAACTTGAATTATTTTGTAACTTCTTTTATCATAATCCAGCGTTATATTTTATGTGCTACCTCGAATTATGCTGCTATTATAGCCTAGTTTTTGCAAGCTTATTCTTTATCGAGCTTGTTCATGACATATGTATTATTGGGTATACACATTAATACATTTCAGAATCAGTGTACTACGGTCTGATCAACCATAGTGCGCTTGATTCGCCGTTCATATAACTATTTTACGTGGATTAAGATATGTAGTGATTAGTAGACGAATGTACTTGCCCTCTAGATATAGCTGAGCACATCGTATCCGTTTCATAACTGAACTGATACGAGCATGTGAATAGGAACTACCAAAATAGGATTTTAATCCGCAACTGCTTTGATAATTCCTAAATTGAATTCTTTAAAGCGCCTTGATCCCCATACTTGCAATCTATTACCTCTCCATTGAACTCTTTATTATTGATCTTCGTCCTTCCTTATCTCGGAAAGACGAAACATCTTGCTTAGTATAAGTTTGATATATAGACAGTACTAGATATATCCCGCAGGCCAATCGCTTTGCTTGGTGACCCTCTTTCATAAATGATTAAGGGCATATCATCGACAATATGTTTGGTGTTAAAGACTTTGAGGATTCAATAACATGATTAAATAAATTGGGACATAGCTTTCTTAAGTATATAGCCTTCTGTGATAGATGGATAAATTCTAAGTTGGGTAGCAGTGCATTGTCAACTTGAGAGGAATTTCTTTTAGATTGTGATCAAGTAAGATTAGATTGGGAGATTCAAGTCATTTTAATTTTGAGAAATTTTAAAAGAAGGATTAAGATAATGAGGATTTAACAAATTATGCCTTATTTTAATTTCGAGGACAAAATTGTTTTAAGTTGGGTAGATTGTAAACTCCCTCACCCAAAATAGGTATTTGTGTATATTTTATATTATTATATTTATTATAGATGTTGAATTTATTTAGAGTATTCTCTTAGTTAATTAGAAAATAATTTTTTTTAGTATATTTACTTATATAAATATTTATTTAGAATTATTTTAGGTTATTTTAGATTTTTGGAGATTTTTTCTAGAATTTTTGGTAATTAAAACTTAGGAAACATAAATTTCTAGGACTTCTATGATTTACTATACGACCATACTTGCATGTCGTTCCTACAAAATATTTATTTTAGTTTAAAATATTTAATTATATTTTCTGTAATTTATTTAGAATTTTAAGAAATTTATTTAGATTTTTTTTAATTATTTAGGATTTATTTGGATATATATAGTCTTAATATTAGATAGATGCTAATTTAGTGTTAATAAATATTAATAAGATTTTATAAATTATTTGTATTATCTTTAATTATATTTAAGATTATAAATTATTGAGATAAATTCAAACTCTATTTTAAATTAATTCAAATCCTGAACCTACTAGGAAATCAACTTCATGCATATCCTATCATTATTTAAATTCATTATAATCCTATCCAAATTAACCAATCCTAGTCGTATTTAATTAAGTAGTGTCCACCATTATAAATACCTCATCCTTCATATTTTTCTTCCCCAAATTCCTCTCTTTTTCGTCCAAAAATAGTCAAAATTCGTCATAAATTCAGCCTCATTTTCTACTAGTTATGACGAATTAAAAAGACGATATCTCCTAGATTCGGACTCCAAATGCGCTCCAGTTTTTTTTGTTAGAATGATATTGAGGTTAGCTTTCTGTTTTTATAAAATTTTTTACGAAATTATGAGTATTAAATTCTGGAAAATTCGTAGAGCACAGGATGTCCGAAAATAGACGTGTTTCGATGTTTTCGCGATTCCGGGAGAACCAGGAATCAGAATCACGAACCGTTTAAAGTTTCGAAAAGCTAATATCGAGATCATCGACATATATGTTTTCTAGAATTTAATTCGAAGTATTTACATACTGTTAATTCTGTAGAACTTCTAGGTTAGAATTTAACCATCGGTGCACAATACAAAATTTGTATGTGCCATAATTCCCAAAAGAATTTGAATTCAGACGAGCCGTAAATTCCAGTATATTTTTTATGCTGAAATCTACAGGAAATCATGCATGAAAGTCGAGTTTGTATCGGTTGATTTTTTGGTCAACAGATCGCCTCGATTTGCGTGCCATGAGTCTCGAGTTGATAAAATTCAGTTTCTTTGGACAAAATTTAGGAATTAACATAAAAATTAGAATAATAAGATTAAAATAAGATTTTAGAGTAATTATTCTAGAATTAAATAAATTAAAATAAATTATCTTTTGACGTGATAAATTTGTAATACATAGGTTATTTGGACTGTGACTTGGACTCTGATTCATACCAGCAGCAGGACCCCAGGCAAGATACCTTGCCAAATTATTTACAGTACTTTGCATGCTATTTATATTTCTGTTTATTCATTGCATGTGTAGTCTCGTTCAGTTATATTCATTGCATGTGTAGTTCGTTCAGTCATTACTATATATATTAGATATGTTGACACACACTTGACACCTAGTATCATGAGAGGACAATCATTAGGCGTATGGGCTTTTAACCACTCTGGTAAACCGTAGTATATAGTTCGCACTACGGGCGTGTGTCGCGCTGGTCGCTACCCCCGCGGTATGTCGATTTCTGGAGTCTCGCTGGTCGCTACCCCCGTGGTATGTCAATTTCTGATGTCCACTGACGTGTGTGTGAGTTGTGAGGTAGATCGAGTAGCCTACCCTTGCCCATACGTTGAAAAGTTGTCCTCATTTGCATTCATATAGATTGTCTTGTACAGCATACTTATTTATTTTCAAACCATATGCATGTTTACTGTATTCAAATTGGCTCGTATTTTCTGTATCTTGTTACGTCCCTCTGAGGACCTGGTCCGCTGCCAGGTGTATCTTTTCTTGAGTATTTGCAGGAGCGCAGATTTGGATGGTTACATGTGATCCGAGGATATCTTCTCTTCGAGCTGTGATGGAAAGCTGGTATTCTTATATTGTGTTTTGATATTGTACTCATATTGTATTTGCTCTTATATTCGAGTTGGTAGTGGATTTGTTTCCATCCAACTATCATCCTTACATACTTCTTATTGAGATCTAGTTTCATAGATACTGGTTATTTATTTCTATATGATTTTGGTGGATGAGATTTAGATTTTACCCTGTGACTTGTATTACATTTTATACCACTTGTGGATTTTATATTCATATTACAGCGTACGTATGGATTTGGTTTCCATATATTGGAGTTGCCATATCCATGCGGCTGGCATGCTTACGTGTCCTAGTCCTACGTATTTTTGGGACTGGGGCGTGACATCTTGCAAGTCCTCGCTAAAGGTTTAGTCTCAAGGTGGTATTTCAGAGCAAAAGATACAGATACGAAACTTTGTGAAGCACCAAAATCAAATAAAGCATGAGCTGAAAAAGAATCAAGATAGACTGAACCTAAGATAACGTCACCGAGTGGCTCCTCCTCCTCCTCGACAGTCAAAGCAAAATCTTGACCCTGTCGCAGGGCACCTTTCTGCTGCTGCTGCTGTTGTGGTGGTAGAGGAGTTCCTCTCTGCTGTCCCGTTGGTGGTCTCGTAGGTTCTCTCTGTGCCTGAGCTCCACCCTGAGCTGGACGAGCAGGAACCTTAGGACACGCCCTCAACTGATGGTCTCCTGATCTACAGAACAAGTACTGGCCCAATCTTATCCTGCATGTATCCCATAAATGTCCCTATTTTTTATAGAATTGGCAAAAAATAACTGGCCTCTAGATCTGGTGCATTTGCTGTACCGGAGCTCTAGTTGGTCCATGATACTGCTATCTCGGCTGCTAGAAGTGCCTTTGGTGCTGCTGCTAAAAATGAGGCTGCTTCAGAAGACCCATGTTTGTACTGGATCCTCCTAGGTCGCTCTGCCTCTTAGAGCCAAGCTCTAGATCATCCTCTGCCAGTTATGCCTGTCTCAGAATCTCCTCAAAAGTAGCGGTAGAATCTCCATTCTTATGTGATTTAATTTCCCTGTTCAGGCCCTTCCTGAACATCCTGGCTCTTCCTCTGGGATTATACCCCTCCACAAAGTGGCCTAATCTGCAATACTCTGCTGCATACTCATCCACCGTCATACCTCTATGAATGAGGTACTAAAATTGGCTCTCTAGAGCTGTTAGAGCCACATCTAGAAAGAACTTTTCCTTGAAGAGATCCTCAAAAGCTTCCCAAGTAAGTCTCGGTACTGAGATCCTAGGGTCCGTTCTGAACCAAGTCAGTGCGATGTTAAACATCATGCTTCCTGCGGCCTCTACCTGCAACCTCTCTGAAATTTGTGCCAGCCACAGGTTTATCTCAATGTCTTATATCCAATCATCAGCATAAATAATCCCCTCAGTGCCTTTAAAGTCCTTCGGCCCCATCCTCTTAAAATATATGATAGTCCCCAGCCTCAGCTGCTGCGAGGTAAACTGAGATGGTGTCATCTGTGGCTGGACTTAGGCAACTCTCTCGAATGCTGCAAGCATAATCTGGTGAGTATTCTCAATGTCCTGCCTCATAACCTTTGATTGACGCTGTTGTGCCTCTATCATCTACTGAAAGAGCACAAACATCTGTGTTTGATCGACTACGGATGGTGGGGGTGGAAGATCCTCTGAAACTGTCGGTGCTGCCCTCTGTATCGGAGGTGGAGCACCTCCGAAAGCTGCTACAGAAATGCCCACCTGGATTGGTAAAGTGGACCTCTGAAATGTAGCTGCTGGAAGAGCGTCTGCTGGTGCTGCCCTCATAGGCGACAAAGTGACCGACCTCGCTGATATTGCGCCTGAATGATGGGAACGCGTCTTCGGCGGCATCCTGAAGATAGATTGAACAATGAATCAATATTGAGTATGATACGATATCATTAAAGAATGACAGAATTATTCAAAGAAAAGCAAATATTCTAATAGATAAGGATAAAAAAACTGATATTGAAAGTGTTTCCTAGTTGTGATTGAGTATACACTCAGCCTAAATCCTATTTCCTAAAGCAGGCTCATGGCAATACTCTAGGGGAGCACTACTACGATATCGCTCTAATTGTGACTCTAGGACCTGCATGGGCCACCACTAAAAATGTGTCACGACCCGCACCCGGAATAAGGGTACGAGTAGTGAGCAACGCCCAGCCTACACCGCAGCATCGGCGGTATAACGCTATCTGGGTCAACTATACTATCTAAATATCTTATACAATATATACATAGTACATGTCAATCATCTCAACTCCAAACAGAGGAACAATACGGTATCTGGCAATGATAAACTATACTTAATCATAATGCAAACTAAGAAGGATAAGACACGAAATATAGTAATGAAAGAAAGAGTCACAAAACATCCACAAATCTGAAATAATATATGCATGCCTTAAGCTCCAATAAAAGTCTAATACAAGTCTAAACTAATAATCTAAACCTTCTCTGACTCTAAATGAGTATCCTCTAATGGTATACCGTCTTGCGGCCCGTAGTATATGGGATACTGTTCTACGAGTCAATCATCTAAAAAATATATCTAGTCAGAATTGGAGCAAAGTACATACCTCTGAAAGCAGTTTTAAATACATAATCGAGCATATATAACATATAATAGAAAAGAATACAAGATAACTAAACATCAGAATAAAATAAACTAGAGTGAACAGATAATATACTAGAATGAAGAACATGCAATAGAATAACTGCAATATAATGGAAATAAATGAAACTAGCTAATGTGCTATGGAATACAAGTTCATTATGTGATCGGTTTAGGTTGAACATGAATACAATATGGTAACTCGATTACACGTGTGTTATGTAATCGACATATACAAGAATATAATGGGGCTTGATCACATAATCAACTCCTATTCCCCCATCCCCAACCAATACCAATGGATCCAATCATGACAAGTTACGAACACGAATATGGGCACACTGAACATGAGCAGTGTGTGTACACAAATATGAGCACACTGAACACGATCAGTGTGTGAACACGAAGTACACAATAATCAATACCCAATACACATGATGAATTACATGTGAAGGAGTACTCATTGAACATGGTAAGGGATAATATCTTCTGACAGGATCTATATAGTACCAGTCTGTGAAACCACTGTGTCGGAATCAAGTATACAGTTCTAGAACATACGATATATACACTATTATGAAATAAAAACTAACAGAAAAATATACTCGCCTCTGGTCCTGAGCAAAGGTGTCTCTCGATGCCCAAGCTGGTCACACAACCCTATTTAGGACATATTAAGTCACAATAGTATTTTAAATTATAAACATGCTATACTAGCCTAATACTAAGTCTCCAAGTCATTTCTAGGTCCATACTAGGTTAACTAGGTCAATACCTTACTACTCTTAAGTTTTCTAGGTTAAAACTCACTAAATAAGGCTATACTAACTAATATTACTAAGCATCTATATATACTATTTAATATATATATTCTATGTATCACAATACATATCACCCACTACCCCAATACCTTGTCTATTTACTAAATACCTTATCTATATCTTGACTAAATACTACAACTATTTTACTTACCTAGCCTACCTTCTCATATATATTTATGACCCCATACCAAAATCTAATTTAATACCCACTTCTTATTACTTGGTGTCCTAACTATTGACACTCTACCTACACTCATGGATACCATTTCCATACACAAACAAATCCACATATAAAATACTAGTGCTATAGAATACCCAGACACTTGAACTCTATAATACACTCACTCACACATATGTGTGTAACACACACAATAACCCAATTACCTGCAGCACAGTGCAACTTTCACAATGTGATTTGAATACCTAAACTCACAGGCATATCACTGATTCACTTTGCACACAACCATTACACTAGATGAAATACCCCTAAATGATCCAACCGACACTTACCTGTGCACTGGGACAACCTGCTGATACTGCATCTGTTAACATGCCAGGTGTGTGCACAGCAACAGGTTGCACCAACTGCAGTTGTGGCACTTCTTTTTATTGTTTAAGCTCCCATGTCTACTGTTGCAAAAATCACTTGCTTGTTGCAGGTCTGTCCACATTGCATCAAACCACTGGCTCACTACTCTAACCCGATATTCTAGAAACCCGACTGCTTATACTGCAGCAGCTACACACCAAGTTGATACTCTAATGTATCACTCTATGACACTCTCCCTACTGTCACACCAAGCAGACCTCACAATCTTCAGTCTACCAACAATTAATTACATACTACACTGCCTTATTCATACATACTTAACACACTACTCTAATACTCACCTCTCCCTTAAACACTAACACTCATCAACTTGAGCCCTATTCATCACCTTATTAACACACTCTAAACCACACTCAACTCACAAGCCTACTCTTAAACTCAATCACCACCAAGTATGCACAAACACTAACTCCTTCATAACAAAGGTACCCATACACTAACATACCATACTACCAAGTATCAAACACTTGGCATGAACACCTAGTGTCCTAACCCACGTATCATGATACTCAATGATATATATTCGCATGAGATACCAAAACTCCCTTCTACTAATACCAAAAATATATCTCAATTACATATTTATATGACTAATATAACTAATTTCAATAGGAATTGAAGGAAATTAAAATAATTCACCCAAAATTGGGTCCCGTATCATACCATATCGCAAAATATCATGATATGACCTACACATATCCATTTGTGGATATGTACCTAGTCCCATAATCCTAATCTAAGTCTAATTAGATATAATTCTCATGACACACAATTGATGTGTCAAATTCATAATTCCCCTAACATGCACACAAAACTCCACATAGAACTCATAATACATAGACAAATAGCCTATAACTTGTTCCTATAGGTAGCCCTATGCCATAGGGTCATTTTTAATGGTCAAGTACATGATTAAGAAACTATAATGAAAGAAAAATTCAGGAATTACCAATTAGGAGATGGATTCCCAATAAAAATACAATTGGATATGATCCAAACACGATCTCTAGCTCCAAAGTTTCTCATCATTGTGCTCATTACTTCTCCAAGCTCCAAGGCTCCAAGAGTGATACATTTGAGAAGGAATTGGGGGTAAATTTTATAGAAAATCAATGGAGGGAAAATAGAAAATTGGGGATCTAGAATTTGGATCAAAAATAAAATACAAATAAGGAGGAGAGAGAAGGAGAGCCCCTTTCATGTGGCCGGCCCCTTACTCCTTCCCCAAGCTACATGGTAAGGTCCCAAATACCCCTACATGATATATTATGAGAAATAATTAAGAGTGGATATTTTTGGAAGTCTCTAACTAATCGTAATTAAACTAATTCTTCTTAATTTAATTAGTAGAATGAGTAATGGGCTTGGGTCCAAGTTGGGCTCACTAATTGTCATGACAAATCTAAATAGGTCTATATGTGATAAGTCTAAATATTGTCTAGTCTCTCTAACCAACTAATTAATACAAGTCTCTAATGGCTAATTAATACAAGTCATAAATAATCATACCTCAACTTAATTAAATAAACATCACACAAATATTCAATATTTATTCCTAAAAATAAATATCTATGCCAAATTACTAATCTACCCCTAGCTGGAAAAGTGAGGGTGACAATAGGTATATACCTTAGTTATGGACTTTGTAGTTTATCGCAGCTATGCTTACTGGCGTGGCGAGGATTTTGTGTAACATAATTTGGATAGACGTGTATGATTATCAGATTGTATCTTAAATTAGTTTTTAATATATTATCTCTATCATTCCACTACTGTTATTATAGGATTTAGAACCATCACCACTATTAGCTCAGGAATAGGAATACCTTCAGTTCCTTTAGTCCAGTTTCTTATAGTACTTTTTTTTATTAGGGTTCCTTGATAGTGTAATAGTTTGGTGACTTACAATTAGGTCTGTGTCTTTGTGTATTAGTGTTAATTTTTTAGAGTTTAGTTTGTGAGTCTGTGAGTGGTTCTTGGTTGGGCATATGAGCAATAGGCATCAATCTAGAGATAACACATAGCATAGTACCTTGTAGCAATAGTTCTATGATAGGTGTCAGTATAGTTAGTATTGGTAATATAGGTAGAAGAAAGAGTAGAGAGTATCAGTGGAGGTTCCCAGAGTTAGTATCAGTGTCAGGATGAATATTCTGGAAAGCCATGAATTTATGTAGTTGGGTGAGCTATGTAACAATTATATATCACAAAAATTATGTTGGGAGTCAATATAGCATGAGATTCTATTGAGTGGTTGATACTTGAGTGTATCAAGCATAGAGGAATGTATATTTATGAGGGATATTAGTGAGTGTGCCATAGTCGAGTGGTACCCATAAGTGCATAGGAGAGTGTGAAGGAATAAGAATGTATTATGCTAAAGTAGTAGGACTTGTGTTACATGTGGAAGTAGAGCATTGATGTGAATAGATATGAGTACATCGGTGTATGACTATTAATGAGTATATCACTTGATTTTGAGGGTATTGATGTGTTAAGAAGCAAGGAGTGGTAGAAGAATGAAGTGAAGTATTCAACATTGTGTGCACAAAAAATAGAGGATGATGAGTGAATACAAGATGGTGAAGTAAAATACCAGTGTGAGAGTTTCATGAGTATCAGAAGTAGGGGTCTGAGTATTAACAATTCTAATGGTGTGACTTAGGTGGATAGGTATCAAGGTTGATCATAAAAAATATACTAGTATATATTGATTAGTGTATTAGTCTATAGGTTCAGGTATAGAACATATGGGAGGAGATATATATAGATAACAATTGAGATATGGAATCATGAGTTTACCTATGAGAGTGAAGTAAAACTTGTGTATTATAAAAGTAAAATAACCAAGTGCATCAGATGTATGTGATCATGAGTTTTAGTGAGTGTGATGAGGTAATCTAATTATGAAACTGGTATGCAGAATGGTAGTAGTGTTATGGTAAAATATTTTAAGTATTAAGGAGTTAGTGCCCTAGAATATTAAGAACATGTGATGTTTATAGTTAGGAGCTAGTATTTCTATATCTAGAGTGCCTAGAGAGAGTAGCAATATTCAGAGTACAATAAAGTTTAGCTGAGTGATGTGCTAGTATCAGTAAATATTTTGTATGATAGTATTAGATGGGTGTATTAGATAATATAGATGAAGAGTAGTGGAGAGTAAAAGTACAAGTGATCCAGGTAGCAAAGAAGAGTGTCAATCTATATAGAAGTGAGTTTAGTAGGTATAGTACCTCACTAGTTTTGAGCATATAAGTCGTATGTATCAGGGAATAGTATGAGAGATATAAGGATACTAGTGAGATGTTATAGTGGTTAGAAAGAATTTATGTAGGTTATATTGATACAAAATATAGGTGATTATCCTAAGGTGATTTTTTTTGTATTAGATATGAGTGTGCACCAGATACTAAGATAATAGGAGTACCTTAGTGGCAAGATCTTGAGTATCTCAAATATTATGGAGTTTTAGTCACAAGTATTTTTAGTGGCTAGCATAGCAAGTATTGAAGAGAGACATGAGTAACCTGGTATGAGAATATCACACAAGTGACATATATAGGAGTTAGTTCCTTATATAGACAGTATCAAGACTTGGGTTGACATTCTATTGAGAATATCTAAGATTAGTAAGGGTGTACCAATAGAGTGCATGATTGAGAGTGTAAACAAGTGTTCATTGCAAGAATAATGGTTAAGCAGTTTCTAAGTGATTGTAAGAACTGAGACAGATAAAGGAAGAGGGTTGAGGTACGATTACAGTATTTTGGGTGGTGTGTGCTAGTGAGTTAAGTATGCCCATGGCCTAGAACTATAGTATACCAGTAGTATTAGAAGTGGTAACCCATGATAGATAATCTGGCTAAGGTATAGTCAGTAAGTGACCCTTTTGAGATTATAATTCATGAAAGTTAGAGACTATATCCATGCATGATTGTTCCTTCAGTAGAATTACATGAGTGTATGCTATATGATATGTCACGCCCCAGTCCCAAAATATGTAGGACTAGGAACACGTAAGCATGCCAGCCGTATGTATATGGCAACTCCAATATATGGGTACCATAATACACACGTATGCTGTAAAATGAATATAAACTCATATGTGGTATATATAATGTCACAAGTCACCGATATGCTAATCTCATCCACACAACAAGTCATAGAAAAGAAATACTAACTAGAATAAGGAGTCTGAAATATCCAAAATAATAGTCAAGTGGAGACAAATCTACTACCAATGACTATATCAATACTAAAATGAGAGAGGAGTATAATCTCCAATATAAAATAAGGTGATGGCAGAAGTGTATCAGCTAAAAGAATCCATCGCTAGATAATCAACGATGCTAAGAAGGTAAGACCTCCTCGGCAGAAAATAATGCGTCAGGTCCAGGCCTGTACTCCTGCGGATACTCTTGGTCGTCTATATCTGGCAAGGGACCAGGTCCTCAGAGGGACATAACAAGATACAGAAAAGTGAGCCAATTTGAATACAGTAAACATGCATAATATTTGAAAATAAATAAGTACGCTGTACAAGATAATATATATGAATGCAAATGAGGATAACTTTTCGATGTATGGGCAAGGGTAGGCTACTCGATCTACCTCACAACTCACACACACGTCAATGGACATCAGAAATCGATATACCGCGGGGGTAGCGACCAGCGAGACTCCAGAAATTGACATACCGCGGGGGTAGCGACCAGCGCAACACACGCCCGTAGTGCGAGCTATATACTACGGTTTACCAGAGTGGTTAAAAGCCCATACGCCTAATGATTGTCCTCTCATGATACTAGGTACCATGTGTGTGTCAACATATCTAATACATAGTAATGACTGAAGGAAAACTATACATACAAGAACTATACAAAAATGTAATAAATATACAGAAATATACTAAGCATGCAAAATACTGTAAGCAATTTGGCAAGATATCTTGCCTGGCAAGAAAGCTGCAAAATGTAGTGTCCCAATGTCAACACCAAGAGTCAGAAGCTACGGCCTCAGAATGAACGTCTCCGGATGCTGAAATAAATATCACCAACGTTCCCAGAATAAGCAAAATAGCTAGAAAGCACTTTCCTTTCGTCCAATTTGGACACAGGGGCAAAACGGTAATTTCGGGTAAAAGTGGGGTCCACGTGTGGCCCACTTTGCACCAAAAAGTGTGCCAAGGGTAACAGTCTCTAAATGGGACAAACTATAGATCAAACAACTCTAGATGTTAATACGAACCCAACGGTATGTCCAAATGTGGATTTCGATGAGCCGAACACAATTTCACCCAAAAAGTCAACCGTGGGGCCCGCCAATTGGCGACTTGGTCAATTATCTCATAATTGCGTAAAAATTGGGTCACAGGACCAGCGTGTTACCACGAGTCCAGTGGCGTAAGTTTCGTCGTAATCTGACGAGCGTGCACAAAATGCGCGCGACTTCCACAAAAGTTGCGACACGGGATGTGTCCGCGGATACGAGCTGATTTCGATGCGCACACCCGTCCGAATCAGTTTCTACAAATTTTTACATGTCTGGTTATGCTGCACGCACCGTTCGGTACACTTGGTACACGGTGGTGGTCCTATTTGGCGGGACGCACTCCGTTTCACAACTTTTGGAAATCTGGAAAAAGTGGGTTCGCGGGATTTGTGACAAATTTAATTCTGTCTACAAAAGCTAATAATTTAGGGGTTATTTAACAAAAATTAAACTAGGTCAAGTGGTCTACGCATACCAAAAAGAATCATCGAATTCGGATCTCTGTGGTGGAAGATACGAACTCCGAAACATGGGTGGTCACCGCAGTTTTCTGCGATTCCAAAATTCGGTCTGTTTGTGCCAACTTTGGCGTTGTTTTCGCCTATGGTTACGTGTTGTTCGAGGACTACTAACACACAGATATGGAAGAGGGTTAAGGGGTGAGCATACCGGTGAAGACGGGGTGGCGTTTGGTTGAGCAACTCCGGAACACAGGTACCTCGCTATGGGAATCTGCAGTGCGCGGGGTCGCGGTCGTCGGGATTTGTTTGGACGGCCTGGCGGGGTTCTCCGGCTGCGGTGGCGGTGCTCTCTAGGTCTAGATGGGAAGAGGAAGGGTCAGGATAATTTAGGTTTAGGGTTTTATAAATAGAATAAATAAATATATATATATATATGAAAGGGAGAGAGAGGAGGGGGTGTTCGCGTACGGGTTTAAGGGGGGTCGGTTTTGACTTTGCTGTGAATGGTTGGCTCACAAAGGCTGTGAATGGTTGCAAGGGGCGGCTCACACATGCACAGGTGGGTTTAGTAGCAAAAGGGAATGGTTTGGTTGGCTTATAGTTTGCTTGTTATTAGTAATAATATTATTTTTTTTCTTTTTTTTCTTTTCTTTTCTTAATCTTTTCTTTTTATTAATCTATTTTCAATTATATATATATATATATATATATATATATATATATATATATATATATATATATATATATATATACTCATAAAAAAATTTAGATTATATTAATGCACACCATTAAGCTAGCAACTGCTCAAATGGTCTCCTACATGAAATAAATTCTGAAAAATTCCTAAGGGCCCCATAAATCCTCTAAGTGCACCAACACCTAAAATAAAAATTAATAAAAATTTATTTCTCCTAATTAGTACACAATTACTATAATTAAATTATTAAGTAAATAAAAAAAAATATTTTTTTTAGAAATAGGGGTTTTACATTCTACCCAACTTACAAAAATTTTATCCTCGAAATTGACACTAACCCATATTCATAATGATCACTATAGCTATTATACTACATTGGTGTCTAGCAGGACTCCTAAAACTCGTGGTCTGTCATTCTAACACTTCCTCATCTATTGTTCACACACTATTCTATCGTCCTCTAACTCGTCTACACTACCCAACTTACAAGAATTATACTAGTAGTCACATTCTTTGAAGCTATTATCTAGGTTTGTAAGGCAATTATATTTTATTGGGTCGAGAATCTTGGGATACCTGTCTAGAATCTCATAACTATAATTTTTTCCTGTAACCGTCAAGTATCATAGTCTAATACTGCCACACCACCTGGCCAGTATGGCTGCAAGTAATTCGACTACTCTACCATAATCGTCTGGCTGCAACTGTCGCTACCTCACCAGCGATTTGTCATAGTTATCAGTTCGTAACAAGTGCCTTCAACTCTTTCCTAGGCATAGTCTAAGTTTTTAGGAAAACACTTAAGGTCTTGACTAACTATTAGGGCATGATCTAGCTCAATTGATCTACGATTTCTACTAGGCTACATGGTGCTACTTAAGGGTTAAACTAATAAATAATACAGATATTGCTATAGTGCATATACATATTAAAAACTTATCCTTAGTTATCAAGCATTACTACACATTTATGTTTTAACTAACAAAATAAGAATGAGGTTGATATAAATCAAACAATTAATAATGGCACGAAAAGATACAACTATGATAGGAAGAGTTAAGCACGAGATAAGAAATGAATATAAAAGAAGGAGATGAGTCACCCAAGAGGGCGAGATAAGGATAGGGGAAGAATACTACTACTGCTACTCACGTCATCCATTAGCAACGCGTGTATGCCATCTGGGTAGAATAGAAATATATCCTCATAACTGCTAGACTACCATACATATAATTCTACATCTATTTGTACCTCTAAGATCTTGTGTCACATTGGGGTTATGAGTATGCAAAGATAATTATAACTAAAAGGTCGTACATGTATCTACGGCTTCCTATGTCTGCTCTCCCACATTTGTCATAATGAGTGCTTGGCCTTGTCTTTGGTTGTTCAACTGGGGTCTAGTCTCCTCCATTTGTGCAGACTGTAGAAGTACTGGTGGGTTCCTTTGGTCTTCTATACTTGAGAGTGTATGCGGTGTTCCTGATTCTAATGCCATAGACCTCTGGTTCTACTGAGGACATCTTCGGGTTTGATGGTGACTTGATCCACATATCATGCACAGCCCCAATCGACGATGACAGTCTCTATGAATATGTCCTATCTTACCACAAAAGTGACAAGTACGGGGGTCCTTGGTTGGATATGGTGCAGCACTATTTGATTGCTGGCGTATCAAAGAGTGTCTAATGGGTCCTCCTTGCTGTGTCCTTACTGGTCCTTAATAAATTCTTTGTTGAATTCCGTTTCCCTTGCTGATGGCCTCCTGAATCCTGGCCTCTGTCAATAACTCGGCATAAGAGATCCGGGACTGTGAGCTAGTATAGTGCTGAAGCTCCTGAGTCAGCCCACGGTGAAACCTCTTAGCCTTCTCCAAGTCATTAGGTATTAGGACTGTGCCATACTTACTGAGGCGGCTAAACTCTGCGTCATACTCATCAACCGTCTTGTCCCCTAGCTCTAGATGGAGGAACTGATCGTACAATGTGTCCCTTATAGTATCCGGGAAGTAATTCCTCTCAAAGCACTCTAAGAATTATTTCCAAGTCTGACTCGTACCCAACTGGCGCTCTATTGATTCCCATCAGTGATGCGCGTTGCCTTCTAACTGAGTCCTCACGCCTATCATCCATAGGTCAGAAGGAATTATGATGCCTCTAACAACTTCTTGGTATTGGCAATCCAGTTCGTGGTCTCCTCTGGACTCTCATTGCCCTTATATGGCTTAGGGCCCATCTGCACAAAGTCCTTGACTGAACCAACCCAAGCTTGTGATACTGAAACTAGTGCCTGGGTCGGTATAGGGGCTAGTACAGCCATTCTCTCCAGTGCTGCCAGAAATTCTAGCCTCTGCTCTGCTGTCTGCTGCATCTGTTCTTGTATTATCATCTGGAAGAATTGGAACAGCTGTGCCTAGCCATCTTACGGTGCTAGTGGAGTTGGAAAAGTCCCATTAGGTGTGAAAGGGGTTGATGGAATTGGATTGCTAGTCAGTCCATCCGGTCCGGGAAGAAGAGGTATTGTCGTTGATATCACTCCTAGTGATTGGTCGTCGTCCCCTGGAGACGTGTTGTCCCCGATGGCGGCATGCCCGTTATGCAAATTCATCTCTCTGCAAGAGATGGACGAAGGATTAAGAAGAGTACATGAATCAAGCAGGATACAAGCACTTAAGCAGGACATGTTGGAAGGAAGGTAAGTTATAGTCAAGTGTGGATGAGATCTAAAATTCTAATCCTAGGTGCAGGCCCGCTCGGTACAGTTACGTAACCGAAACGGCTAACTCGACATGCATGGGCCACCACAAAAAATATGTCACGCCCAGTCCCAAAATACGTAGGACTAGGAACACGTAAGCATGCCAGCCGTATGTCTATGGCAACTCCAATATATGGGTACCATAATACACACGTATGTTGTAGAATGAATATAAACTCATATATGGTATATATAATATCACAAGTCACCGAAATGCTAATCTCATCCACACAACAAGTCATAGAAAAGAAATACTAACTAGAATAAGCAGTCTGAAATATCTAAAATAATAGTCAGGTGGAGACAAATCCACTACCAATGACTATATCAATACTAAAATGAGAGAGGAGTATAAATCTCCAATATAAAATAAGGTAATGGCAGAAGTGTATCAGCTAAAAGAATCCATCGCTAGATAATCAACGACACTCAGAAGGTAAGACCTCCTCGGTAGAAAATAATACGTTAGGTCCAGGCCGGTACTCCTGCGAATACTCCTGGTCGTCTATACCTGGCAAGGGACCAGGTCCTCAGAGGGACATAACAAGATACAGAAAAGTGAGCCAATTTGAATACAGTAAACATGCATAATATTTGAAAATAAATAAGTACGTTGTACAAGACAATCTATATGAATGCAAATGAGGACAACTTTTTGACGTCTGGGCAAGGGTAGGCTACTCGATCTACCTCACAACTCACACACACGTCAATGGACATCAGAAATCGATATACCGCGGGGGTAGCGACCAGCGAGACTCCAGAAATCGACATACCGCGGGGGTAGCGACCAGCGCAACACACGCCCGTAGTGCGAGCTATATACTACGATTTACCAGAGTGGTTAAAAGCCCATACGCCTAATGATTGTCCTCTCATGATACTAGGTGCCATGTGTGTGTCAACATATCTAATACATAGTAATGACTGAAGGAAAACTACACATGCAAGAACTATATAGAAATACAATAAATATTCAGAAATATACTAAGCATACAAAATACTGTAAGCAATTTGGCAAGGTATCTTGCCTGGCAAGAAAGCTGCAAAATATAGTGTCCCGATGTCAATACCAAGAGTTAGAAGCTACGACCTCAGAATAAACGTCTCCGGATGCTAAAATAAACATCACCAACGTTCCCAGAATAAGCAAAATAGCTAGAAAGCACTTCCCTTTCGTCCAATTTGGACACAGGGGCAAAACGGTAATTTCGGGTAAAAGTGGGATCCACGTGTGGCCCACTTTGCACCGAAAAGTGTGCCAAGGGTAACAGTCTCTAAATGGGACAAAATATAGGTAAAACAACTCTATATGTCAATACGAATCCAACGGTATATCCAAATGTGGATTCCGATGAGCTGAACATAATTTTACCCAAAAAGTCAACCGTGGGGCCCGCCAATTGGCGACTTGATCAACTGTCTCAAAATTACGTAAAAATTGGGTCACAGGACCAGCGTGTTACCACAAGTTTAGTGGCATAAGTTTCGTCGTAATCTGACGAGCGTGCACAAAATGCGCGCTACTTCCACAAAAGTTACGATACGGGATGTGTCCGCGGATACGGGCTGATTCCGGGGCGCACATGATTTCGAATCAGTTTTCACAAATTTTTACATGTCTAGTTACGCTGCGCGCATCGTTCGGTACACTTGGTACACGGTGGGGCGGTCCCGTTTGGCGGGACGTGCTCCGTTTCACAACTTTTAAAAATCTAGAAAAAGTGGGTTCGCAGGATTTTGTGATGAATTTAATTCTGTCTACAGCAGCTAATAATCTAGGGTTATTTAACAGAAATTAAACTAGGTCAAGTGGTCTACGCATACCAAAAATAATTATCGAATTCGGATCTCTATGGTGGAAGATACGAACTCCGAAACATGGGTGGTCACCGCAGTTTTCTGCGATTCCAGAATTTGGTCTGTTTGTGCCAACTTTGGCACTGTTTTTGCCTATGGTTACGCGTTATTCGAGGTCTACTAAAATACAGATATGGAAGAGGGTTAAGGGGTGAGCATACCGGTGAAGACGGGGTGGTGTTTGGTTGAGCGAGTCAACGGAAAACAACTCCGGAGCACAGGTACCTCGCTGTGGGAATCTGCAGTGCGCGGGGTCGCAGTCGTCGGGATTTGTTTGGACGGCCTGGCGGGATTCTCCGGCTGCGGTGGCGGCGCTCTCTAGGTCTAGATGGGAAGAGGAAGGGTCTGGATAATTTAGGTTTAGGGTTTTATAAATAGAATAAATATATATATATATATATATATATATATATATATATATATATATATATGAAAAGGAGAGAGAGGAGGGGGTGTTCGCATACGGGTTTAAGGGGGGGTCGGTTTTGACTTTGCTGTGAATGGTTGGCTCACAAAGGCTGTGAATGGTTGCAAGGGGCGGCTCACACATGCACAGGTGGGTTTAGTAGCAAAAGGGAATGGTTTGGTTGGCTTATAGTTTGCTTGTTATTAGTATAGTTTATTAGTAATAATATTATTTTCTTTTCTTTTCTTTTCTTAATCTTTTCTTTTTATTAATCTATTTTCAATTAAATATATATATGAATATATATATATATATATATATATATATATATATATATATATATATATATATAGAAAAATTCTAGATTATATTAATGCACACCATTAAGCTAGCAACTGCTCAAATGGTCTCCTACATGAAATAAATTCCGAAAAATTCCTAAGGGCCCCATAAATCCTCTAAGTGCACCAACACCTAAAATAAAAATTAATAAAAATCTATTTCTCCTAATTAGCACACAATTACTATAAATAAATTATTAACTAAAAAAATAATAAATACGTTTTTTTTAGAAATAGGGGTTTTACATGATAGGACTGTCTTGGACTATAATTGTTGGGGGTTTGACCGTAGTAAAAAATTTACGAATATGTTATGACTAGCCCAAGCGAGAGGGGTGAGAGTTTTAATTTCGAGGAAGAAATTATGCTAAGAGGGTAGAGTTATCACAACCACTTTCCCAGATAGGGGTATTTTTGTCTTTTTCTAAATATTAGTAATATTGTTAATTTGGTATTTAAAAAACTATTATTTTGGGTGATATTTTTTATTTTACAATAACTAGTATTGATATTTTGGATTATATTTATTCTAATAATTGGTATGGTTGTATATGTTAAATATATTGTATATAGTTAATGGTTAATTATTAGCCACTAGACAGATTAGTTTTTAGCGAACCTAATTGGACCTAACTAGACTTGTCATGGACCAACATTAGTTAGACTAGACTTGAGCCCAATAGTTAGTCATTTTTATTAAGCTAAGTGATTTAATTAACCAACCATTAGGAGTAGAAACTTCCACCTTAATCTCATTCCTTCATGACAAGCCCCAAGGGGTATTAGGGTCAATATACATTTCTTGGAGACCAAGCTAGGGTTTCGGCCATGTAGAGAGCATTCTCTCTCTTCTTCTTCCTCTTTTTATTCTAATTTTAGATCTAGAATAGTTCTTTCCCAAATTTTCTCTTTCCTTCACCAAACCTACATCAAATCTCTACCAAATCTCATCCAAATTCACCCCTACTTCAATATTGGAGACTCTAGGAGTAAAGATATGGCAAGGATCTATAATTTGAAGGAATTGTGTACAAGTTGAGGATTTTTTGTGTTCATTGGAGACTTTCATTAGGAATCCATCTTCCAATAGGAATAATTCAGTTTTCTTCTTCTAATTTGACTATAAATCTGTAGTTTAATCATTAGAAACCCACCTATGGACTAGGGCTACCTATAGGAAGAAGAATTGACAACTATAGTGAATGTTATGGTGTATTTTGTGCCCAATTTAGGAAAAATCCAAGATTGGTGTACCATGTGTTTGTCAATGGGCCTAGAGGACCAAATTGACATGTGTTTATTTGTGTGAGACTAGTGTCATGTCCACAATTGAATATGAGTTGGTCGTATCATTATAATTTAGTGATACGGGTTGATTTAGTAATTTTTCCTTCGACACGGGTGCCACACACATGTCAAATGGTGCCATGACACTTGGAATGGCTTGCTAGCACTTAGATTAGACTCTAATCACCATTTAGAACTTGTTGGTAGGCTTTGGGTTGATTTTGGATAGGTTGGAGGTGCGTATCATGAGCGTATCCTAGCGTATCGCAAGTGGGCACCCTAAGTGTTTGTTAGAATGCCTATTGGTCTATTTTAACTCTAGTATTCAGTTTGTACATGTAATATATTGATATTCATAGTGAGTTGCTATATATGTAACTATATGTTTGTATATATATACATATAGCCATGTGTGTGTGTGTGTGTGTGTGTGTGTACATTGTGTTTTAGTTAGTATGGAGTGGATTAGTTTGTGTGTATGAGGGTGTGATGTGATACTCGAGTGTATGAGGTTATAGTGTGTGTATGTTACTGTTGGAGATAGGAGGGGTGAGCACAGTGCTCTGAGGGGTGAGTGATTAATTAGGTAGCAGTGTAAGCTATAGAGGGGATCAGGTGAACTGATACTTAGTGTATCAGAGTGTTAGGGAGCAAGTGTAGCAAGAGTGGCAGCAGTAGTCACTGCTTGGATAGTTGGCTGCAGTGTGCAGGCCAGTGTGGCATAAGGTAAGAGGGTGTGTGTTGGAGTTGTGAAGCAATGGGGAGAAATTGATACTAGGATAAATAGTTGGTCAGGTTAGCAGCAGACTGGTGCACTTATATGCACAGGTAGGGGGGAGCTATGTCTGCACAGAGAGCAGCAGCAGCAACATCATGCCTAGCAGCTGTTGTTGTTGCTGGTGTGGTTGTTGTTGCGTTCAGAAGATGAAAGGCTAGGTGTTGTGTGTTGTGTGTTAGAAGCTGTAATTAGAGTATGGTTTGTCCAGTGGTGCTGGTGGATGCAACTGTTGCTGACCACATGCAGTCCAGTACAACAGGGAAGCTCGAGCAAGGAAGCAACATCAGTTGTGACTCGAAGTTGCAGCAACTACAAGGGTTGCACATTATTTTTACAGTAGAGTGGACCAGTTTGTATATAAGGAAACAATATATTGGCATCAACTGATGCAGTGGTTGAGGATCTTGGGGGGGGGGGAACTCTGATACACAGTGTTCAAATGAATATTGAGCTCAAGTGAGTGTATAGGTAGTTGAGGGTTAGTATAGTTAGTGTATATAGAGTTAGTATATATCAGTTAGATGTTAGCATTGGGTTAGTGATAAATTAGTAGAATAATTGGTTAGTTTTAACAGCAGTAGCTAGCAGCAACCGTGGGGGAATATTATTCTGTAAATAGCAGCAGCAGCAGTATGGTGTAAGGACACTTGGGGGTTTGTAATGCAAGCTCAAGACTGTTCTGATACTTGAAATGTTTCATTCCAGTATCAAGGGTTGAGGCTCAAATTTGAGAGGAAGGGGGAATACTTGGTACCAGTAGAAATTTGAATGTGTGTACACCTATGTCATAAGATTGAATGTCAGGTTGTGCAAGTATTATCCATATGGGTTCAATGCAAATGTGAGAACTCAGTGAGCATTGCCTGCAAATGAGTTATGAGTTAAGGCTTGCAGTATTGATGTTAGAGTTACCTTTATGTATAATGTATCTATAAGGAAGTTAATATAAGGATTGTTGTGTGGTGTTGAGATGAAGGGAGCATCAGTTATCTGGAGTATTGGTATTTGTTAGCAAATTAAAGTATGAGTTTAGTGCTATGATATTTATATAGTTAAGGTAAATATATAGGTATGTATATTAATAAGTTTAGATATGACTGTAAAGGGTATTATAGGAGTTAGTATCTTGAGTGGCAAGGTAACAAGGAAAGTATTGATTATGAGTGTTAGTATCAAGAGATACTTAAGATAGGTATTAATATTGGTATACCTAAATATCAATAGTGGAAGAGATACTAAGGTAATACTAGTATAAGGTAACATTATATATAGTATTGTATAACTTATATATATATATATATATATATATATATATATATATATATATATATATATATAAAAACTAGTAAGTGTGTATGAGTTATAGATATTGAGATTGGTATATAGGGTATTCTAGTACCTAGTACTAGCTAATATGACTAGCATCATCAAGATACCAACCTAGAAACATAGGTATAGGCTAATACAATCTAGAAATGATTAGTTTGACCAAGTTTGACTATTTTGGCCTAGTTTGACCTAGAGATGGCTTAAAGACCAAAATTTTGACAAGTTTAACTTGTTATCATTCCAAAATCTTGTATTGATGTGATATTCCATATTTAAGTCTTCGAGGCACTGTTCCAGATATGGGTTGATACTTTATCCCGGATTCCAGGCGAGTATATTCTCTGACAGTTTTCCGTTTATGATATCCTCTGTGTTTTTTGTATTTAGTGTAGATATCCCTGATTTTCTGACACTTGGTTACACAGATTGATATTCCTTGATCCTGTTATGAGATATTATTCCTGGTAGTTTCTGGCGTATTTCTTGTGAGAGCTCGTTGTTCTTGTACATGTATGGACATTGATTCATAAGAAGATTAGTGCCCTTCTTGTGGAATTCGGTGTCATAGTGTGCCATGGTTGGATCTATTAAACAGTCGGTGCGGGGAGTTTTTAGTGTAAACATGTTATTATACCACACAGTTTTTTTTTGCATAGTGTTACTCATACACCGTACGTATGATTAACCAGGCTCGTGGTTCTTGAGCAGTACCTAAGCCGATCGCATGTTGTTGCTAGTACTCACTCACTCAGATATATTTCTTGATTCTATTTATGATGTTCATATCTCTTATATGTATTTTTTGTATTTTCTTATTCTCGTATATTCTTGCCATGCTCTATTCATCTTGTATGTGCTCTCTATTTACTGTTATATTATTTTTATCATTTATTGGAACTATTGTTAAAGGTGTACTTTGCTCCAATCCTGACTGGATAATATTTTTTAGTCATTATTATTCTCTCCATTCTAAGATCTCAGAATGGCACCTTAGACTGGACTGCTATTACCCTGTGGACTTGAGGTAATTTTGTAAATTTTTTGTTAGTGTTCTTTGTCACTACCACGTTCTAAAATAGGGGTATTTTTGTCATTTTATATATTATAAGTATTGCGTGTATTTATTTTTAAATAATTGCATGATATGCATATATATATATATATATATATATATATATATATATATTATATTGCATAGTATTCATTAATGTTTGAGTTGGTAGACTAGGCCTAGAAGCCCACTAGATGAACCCTGACCAAATTATAGGGTTATGGACATTAATTAGCATTTTTGGGGAATTAAATATTAGGGATTAAATTATTATTGTGATTTTATTTAATTATTGTGTCTTACCGTTGCTTCGATATTTGGAGCGCTACTCTAGCCTTTGCCTTCCAAAAAATTCCACACCCTTGTCCTAGACGTGCCCACCTTCCATTCGGACCCTTGTGTAACTCATAAATATGCTTTCTTGTGCTTCAATTTAGTCGCACAACATTCGTCGCAATCAATTGTATTTAATTATATATAAATTCAACTTTGTATCTTTGTGCGTTCCAATCCAAATTGGAGACACAATCTCGACCTATTTTGTACAACCCAAATTATGACAATATTATATTCTGAGTCTTCTACGTCTATGATACTTGTGTCCCACCTAATTTTAATCCCATGTACTTCCAATTAATTTTAGAACATCATTTACATTAAGTTTAATTAAATTAGTATAAAGACCCAACTTGACCCAAAACTTAACCCAATATCAAACCAAACCCCTATTTACACCCTCAAGCTTCATATTAAACACCACACACCCTTTTTAGCCAATACATCACACCAAATATGATATTTTCCCTCATTAAATCCCCAAAACCCACTTTTTGTGTAATTTTTCAATTGTTAGTGACTTAATTGCAAAAAATACAATGATGTGTCACCAACCTATTGGTCAAGACCTATGAAGAAATTAACCCTCCTCCCTTTGACCAGTTCAACCCTCTTCCTCTCTCCTCTTTTTGGTTGTACACCATCCTTCATGAGCAATCTAGGTCATCCATTTTAAATGGAGCCATCCTCACCACACAACACCCTCTCCATTATATATTAATATTCCTTATCCTCAACCCTTTTTCCAAAGCAACCCCATCCCAAAGCATGGCCGGCCCTAATCCCTAGGAGGTCACCATCAACCCCTCCTCCCACATGCAAAAACTACCATCTCCATTATTTTTCATCACCTCTACCTACATTAAACAACACAAACCCTAAACCATCCCCTCTACTATTCACCATCTCCCCCGGCCCAAATTCGGCCAACTCTGGCCTCTTCTCCGACCCTCCACCGGAGCAGCACCCCGCCACCGTTCTCTTCCACCCGACTCCAGTCTTCCCCGACCTCATCATAGTTATCTCGTCGGAGACCGCTGCACCACCCTCTCCCTCTCTTCTCCGATCTTTCCCCTCATGTTCTTCATCCCTGTCCTCCCTGCTTCATCCTCCTCCATGACTGAACCGCCTACTGACCTCCTCGTCATAGCCGGACCCGCCTGTACTGAACGCCCGACCACCTCGCCATCAACACCCATGCCACCACTGCAGTAAGCCGCCACCCTTCACCGCGGAGTACCTCCCCACGCATGAGCAGCCATCGCGGCACCGCACGACCCGTCAATCTCGCCTGAGCCTCCTCCTCTCCCTCCGATCATCTTCTTCGATCAGCAGCCACCCGGCCAGACCTTATCTCCTCCCCCTCGTCGTTTTCCCCTCGACGAACTCACCACCAACATGACCACCTGCCTGAACGCCGACTCCGGCAACCCTGCCACGACCCTGTGAGATTTGGATGATGACGATGATGACGATGACGATAGCGACGATGATGACGATGACGATGATGTTGATGAGGTGACGATGACGACGATGATGATGGTGATGATGATGATGATGGTGAGATGATAATGATTTCCAATATACTTGGAGATTTGGATATTATAGATTACAGGTTAGATTATTTTGTTGTTTTAGACTTGTCTTGTATTTCATTTATTTTTTTTGATATCTCATCGTGCTTTAGTTATGTGATTGAGTATTCCATATTATATTATGATATATGTGTCTCCTTATGGAGTTGGATACTCGTGTGAGATTGTTTAGATAGTGTATTGACCTAGACAGCGTTCTACCGTCGATATTGCGGCGTAGGCTGGACATACCCACGTACTCGTGTCCTAAATTTTGGGTGCAGGTCGTGACACATTTTTAGTGGTGGCCCATGCAGGTCTGACTTCACAAGTTGTGCGATGTCATGGTAACGCGACGTCTTAGTTGTACTACTGCGTGCCTGCGATAGGATATAGGACATAGGATACTAGGATGAGAGAGAATACTCAATCATAAATTATTTGAGAGATTCTTGGGACGACCCTTGAGAATCTTATTATAATTTCTAATTTAAATCTTTTCCCTTGTTCCATCCGTTCTCACTTGTTGCTATTGAATTTGATTCTTGTTGATCAGTTATTAAGTTTAATTTTTGTTATCGTTGTTGAGTTTTGATTTCATATCGAGATAAATTTTACGGACTAAAATTTATGGTATCATCTGATGACATATATTGATGAGGACAGTGAGAAAGGTAAAACGTCTACTTTGGTTATGGAGCCTAGAGTTTATCGCAGCCACATTAGTTGTCGTGGCGGAAACGTAGGAACTTGACCTTGGATGTAAATATCTTAGTTATGAAATTTAGAGTTTCTCGTAGACATATCGGTTGGCGTGGCGAGGATTCGAGATGACATGATTATAGAGTTGCATACCTTAGGTATGGAACCCATCGTTTATCGCAGTTATGCTTACTGGCATGGCGAGGATTCTGAGTGTCATGATTTCGGACAGACGTGTATGATTATCAGGTTGTATCTTAAATTGGTTCTTAAAGTGTCATCTCAATACTTATCTACTTCTGTTATTACAGAACTTTGTTCCTTCGCTTCTTTTTCTTTACTAGCTGTAGAGATACCTTCAGTCCTTAGCCCAGTTCTTTTTTAGCTTTATTTTTAAGGATCCTTGTTAGTGTGATAATTGGTGACTTACAATTATGTCTGTGTCTTGTATCAGTGTTGACTGAGTGTGGCTTGTGAGTTGTAAGTATTTCTTGGTTAGACATATGAGCAGTAGGCATCAATCTAGAGTTAATCCATAGCGTAAGCAACAGTTCTATGATAGGTGTATTATAGTTAGTATTGGCACTATAGATAGAAGGAGTAAAGAGTATCAGTGATGGTTCCAAGAGTAAGTAGCAGAGTCAGCATGCCAATCCTGGATAATTATGAATTATGTAGTTGGGTGATCCATGTAAACGATTAAGTATCAAGAAAATTGTGTTAAAAATTAATAGAGCATGATATTCAATTTGATGGTTGATACTTGGGTGTGTCAAGAGTAAAGAAATGCATATACATAAAGGAAATCAATCAGTGTGCCATGGGTTGAGAAATATCAAGATTGGTTATGGAAGATATATAGTGTATCAATGATTAGTGTAACAGTCTGTAAAAGATTTAAGAGAAAATACTATACGTCATTTGGGATATGGAACCATATGCCTGCCTACCTTTGAGAGTGAAGTGAAATATGTGTATTATAAAAGGTGCAAGTGATCATGAGTTCTAGTGAATGTGATGAGATAATATAATGATAAAGCAAGTGTTATCATACCAATAGTATTAATATTTCTATATCAAGGATTAGTTGAGCAAGGTGCTAGTAATAGTAAGTACCTTGTGTGATGATATTAGATTGGTGTATCAGTTAATATGGATAGAAAATTATTGGGAGTAATAGTGCGAGTAATTCGGGCAGTGCAAATTTTAGTACACAGTTGAGGTTGTAGACAATTGGTGCATGTGTGTGTATCTTGTGTGTTAGAGACTGTGAGTAAATATATGTATACTTAGATGATGTGGATTTAAATTTATAATTTAAAGATTGGAAATGGATATCAATTTTTTAGAATTTTGAGGAGTTGAGACTTTATGTTATTAAAAAATTTGAGGATTCAAATTCAATTCAATAAACATAGTCAAAGCTATAAAGATTTTTGAAAGTGATTAAAATTTTATTTCAATATTTGAATATTTAAATTTTGAGGAAAGTATATACATTTTATTTTAAATCGTTCGAGAAGTTAAATGTTGAAGAATTTAAGAGGATTATCATTATATTTATTTGACTACAAGATATAAAGTTAAAATTTATATTTTGAATATTGCATATGAAGATTTCGTATGTATTATATTATTTGAGTATTGTGTGGAAAAAGAAATTGAGGAATAAGATCACTAATGGATTACTGTTGAATTCAAATTTTGGGATAAGATTTTAATTTTATATATAAGCTTTGATTGGATTTAAAATTTAAGAATTTGATATTAAATTTTGTATTTAGTTATTAACTTAAAATCTTGGAGAAGATTGTGATAAGAATGGAATTTGATTTTAAATTTGAAGATTTTTAGGAATATGAGATTTATAAAATTTTGAAGATTTTGCGTAATAATAATATGGATTTACTTCATGATTATATGGTTTGATGAATTTAAATTTTGATGGTAAAATAAACAAATAAATAAATACAACTATTGAGGATCTTAAATTTTGAGGACAAAATTTTTCTAAGGAGGGTAGACTTGTCACTACCACATTCTAAAGTAGGGGTATTTTTGTCATTTTATATATTATAAGTATTGCGCGTATTTATTTTTAAATAATTGCATGATATGTATATATATATATATATATATATATATATATATATATATATATATATATATATATATATATATATATATATATATATATTATATATATATAGTGTTCATTAATGTTTGAGTTTGTAGACTAGGCCTAGAAGCCCACTAGATGAACCCTGACCAAATTATAGGATTATCGACATTAATTAGCATTTTTGGGAAATTAAATATTGGGGATTAAATTATTATTGTGATTTTATTTAATTATTGTGCCTTACCGTTGCTTCGATATTTGGAGCGCTACTCTAGCCTTTGTCTTCCAATTGTCACGCCCCAGTCCCAAAATACGTAGGACCAGGAATACGTGACACGCCAGCTACGCATTCGACCAGACTCTGGTCTGACTCGAATACGTATAAGCTGTAATATAAAGGGCACTATCTAGATATTCCATAAATGTAAACCTCTATGTCTCAACCCACAATGTACAGAAGTATACAAGAAAGAGTTATATATGCTAGAGTCAGCCGCCCAATAACACACTAACTCGAATAGACTCGAGAAGAAGTATGAGTCTATAAAACTAGGCTACACAGCAGATGAAATAACAATATAAAATAACCATAATGTCGGTAGATATAATGTGAGTACCTATACCATACTCGCAAGATATGCCGCTCCATCAGTATCTCCAAGTGCTCCGTAATCGTCTATGCTGCAAAACTGGCAGGGAACCAGGTCCTCAGAGGGACGTAACAAGGTACAGAAATATAACATGCCAAGTAAACAAAAAATACAAGTGCACGACAGGGTACTCTATCATAACCAACTAGTGTGACACAGTTTAAAGACAACGTTCGACGCGTGGGCTTTCTAAAATAAAACCGTAGCTCCGGATACGGAAACACACGGCACGTACCGCAGCTCCGGGCAAGGAGTCACACAGGTGAAACAGCTACACTAGATACAGGATCACTACAGAAATAATACATATATATATATATATATATATATATATATATATATATATATATATATATATATATATATATATATATATATAAGCGCGTGCAGAGTAGCCCAAACGTCTAGTAACTGTCTTCCCCTTCCCAAGCGGTCAACGATTGTGCGCTGAACCTGAACCTCTATCTAACAGTCTCGACACACGGAAGATAACTCAACAGACGCGACCCTAAGGTCGTCCCAGTCTCTGGTCATGATGTCAGTATCAGGATACAGGAATCTGGCACGATCACAGTGTATGAGTGTGTCCTGGGGTGTCAATGTACTCAGGTACGTGCATCGAGGTACTATAAAGTATCTAACAATTATTCTAAGACGTTACGACGAACGTCAGTACCCGGTTGTGAATCGGACGCGAAGTATCGAACGTCAACTTAAATACGTGCATAATGTACATAAAGAAACAATAAATAACTATAATCTGAAATACAGGGTGGCAAGGTACACTTGCCTGCGCGAGGCTGCTGATGACGGGGTCCCGGTACTGCGTCCAAGTCCTCAGATCCCACAGTACCTAGAGATGAGATACAAACCAATAATTAATAATCTATTTCACGACAGGCAGGGTTGCGTCACTCATCTACACCTAAACTCAGTCTCCAACTCAAATAGTTACTACCAATTTCACAGTCCTCAATCTCTGATCCTTAATCCGAATAATACCTATCTCCAAATCATTCGCCTGTATAATATCATCAGACCCAACCCTCAATCTCTAATATTCATCATGATTTTTCTCAGTAGTTCAAGTCGTGATCATCCTCAGATTTTTCCCTGGTTTTTACTGACGTTAATATACACGTATAAATATATCATCCTCGAATAAATTAAATATTAATCAATTAAACCCTCGATTATACAAACCATTGATTTAATACTTGAATGCCGCTTTCCAATAACCTAGCTACTACTCACTTAAATTCATCATCAAATATTAGCTCTACAAATAACCACTGTTTTGTTATTACTGTATCATTTTACTACCATTTAACCTGCTCCTCAATTAACCGTCAATTGCTTGGAACAATCATATCAGCCCCTAAAACTTGATATATACATAAACCCTCATTTATCCATATCCTCCCCAACCATATATAACCTAAATTAAGCCTAAATATCAACCCTGCAGTTAACCATCAATTCTATATTATGACATGTATAACAATCCCTTAAACAAACGTTATTAAACACAGGGTTCATTGCCTTACTACACTACATAAACACTAAATTATATTAAACCTCATTAAACCCAACCTCAAGTCATTTAAAATCCATATTCCATTATTCATCACTAGCCTTACCCAATGTAATCCCTTAATCACATAGTTCAAGTACTCCCCATACTAACCATATATATCCACATTATATATATCACCCTAACAATATTTCACACAACTATACATATAAATAAATCTTATTTTAAAAAAGGTATTAAATTCTGGAATTTAATGACAAGGGAGGGGAGAGTCGATACCTCGACAAGGCTCGCTGGTCGGAGTTGATGGCCGGAGTAGGGTGGTACTCGGTGGTAGGGAACGCCGAGGGTGGTGGTGATAATGGAAGCTGGCGGTGGTGGTGGAGATGGAAGAGTAATGGTGGTGGTGATAATGAACTGGTCAGGGAGGAGGCCGGAGTCGAAGTTGTGGTGGTCAGGGGGGTGCTCGGCTGAAGATGGTGGTAGCCGGCTGTGGTGATGGGGCAATGGCGTGTGGGCATGGGAAGTCGGAGTGGAGGAGGCCTGCTCAGCTGGAGCTACGCGGGTCAGCCGGGTGCACAGCAGGCCGGTCGGGGGCTGCTGTTGATAGCCGGCCGGTCGGGATCTAATGGTGGTCTGTCGGCAGTGGGCGGGGGATGGCCGAGCCGGAGTAGGAGCTGCACCAGAGTCGCTGTGCACGATTGACTGGGATGGGGGTGGCGGCACCGCGGAGCTATGCGGGGGTGTACCGCCGGAGTGGGGCTGCTGTTCTGCTCCGTCGGTCTGGTTGGCGTTGGGAGCACAGGCCGGTCGGCCAAGGGAAGAAGTGAACCGATCGGTCGTCGGCGGGAGCTGTGCGGCCGAGCTGCTGCGGACAACCGCGGGGGAGTGATTGTACAGCGGGTCGGCTACGTTGGCCGGAGCAGCGCGGGTCAAAGTTGGATAGCGGCCGAAGGGGAACTGCTGGGTGGGCGATGCCGGAGTCGGGCCGCGACGGTCAACCGCCGAAGTCGGGCTGCTATGGTCGGCCGGCCGGGGAAGTTCTCCAGGAAGAAGGTGAACAAGAAGTTTAAAGGAATGAGAAGAAGAAGAAAATATATATGGAGAATAAAATGGAGGAGAGAGGAGAGAGAGAGAGAGAGGGTGGGGTTCTCCATGTGTTGGGATTAGGGCCGGCCTTGGGGTTTGTGAGGGTGAGGGTGAGGTGATAGGATGTTTTATAGGGGTGTTTGTGAAATGATGGAGGGTGTAGATTAGCCCATCAAAAATAGAGGGCCAAGATTTGTCATGAAGAAAAGTGGGTTTCTTCATGAAGGGGTGAATGGATGGGTGAGAATGGGACCCCATTTTGGGACCTCTCCATTGTTCATAGCCAATAGGGTGATGACACATAATTTTAATAATTGCAACTTAGCCCCGTAAATTCGGGAAATTGCATGGACACATAAAATGATACAAAAATTATGGAGAAAAATATGTTTAGCAATTTTCATGGTGAGAGGGTGTTGTGCGTTAGGCACGGGTTTAATTAGAAAAGCATTGGGATTAATTTAGGATTAAAAATGGGATTTACAAAGTGGGTATCCCCGATTTAAATAGAAATAAAGTGTCCCGCGAATTTAAATTAATTGGGGGCACTTGGGGTCAAAATCCGGGAATGACGC
Organism: Iris macrosiphon; assembly: GCA_036927795.1. Lineage (NCBI taxonomy): Eukaryota > Viridiplantae > Streptophyta > Magnoliopsida > Asparagales > Iridaceae > Iris > Iris macrosiphon. Next base: position 61,578,290 of record JAYESA010000018.1, read on the forward strand.
AAAGGCCAAAAATGGTGGGGGCTTGGAGTCAGTCTTGGACCCTTTAGTTGGTCCGGCTCAACGGGTTAAGTTGGTATCTCATAATTTAGGGTAACGACACAGGTGTTCGACACGAAATTAAATATGGGTTACGATTTTTTGGAATGTTGCGCAATTAATTTAGAGCACACAAAAATTAATTTTAAAAGATGGAAAAGTCAAGTGCCTAATTTGGCGAGTCAAGACGAAAGTACAATAGCCCGATGGAATTTATGGGTTGATATTGGGCTCCGATTAATCAAACATTGATAGGGCGCGCCAAGGGTTTTAATTAATTGAATTAAATACCAGATGAACTATCTTCACTCTAAACCTCGACATCTGCTACCAAAACCAAAATTTTCCAAATCCACCCTAACTATCTACAGAATAAATTGAGGGGGTTTACATTCTTCCCAACTTAGAAAAATTTTGTTCCCGAAATTAAAAGTAAAGCACGATAATATCTAAAAGAACTTTAAAACAACTAGTAATCAAATACCGTACGTAAATTCGTACCTTGCTCCTCAAATAAGTACGGGAATCACTGCCGAATAGAATCCTCGCGCTCCCAAGTAGACTCGCCTGGTGAATGGTGCTTCCATGCCACTCTGACCAGTCGAATCGTCTGCCCTCTCAAAGTCTTCTCGCTGCGATCGAGGATCTCGACCGACTGCTTTACGTAATACAGACTGGGTCCGACTGTAACCTCCGAATGATCAAGCACGTGGCTAGGGTCTGCGATATATCTCCTCAGCTGCGATACGTAAAATACGTCATGTACTCCCTCTATGATGGAGGCAATGCAAGACGATAAGCTATTTCGCCAACTCGTTCCAAGATGTCAAAAGGTCCTATGTACCTCGGACTCAGCTTGTCTCTGCCTCCGAATCTGATGGTACCGCGGGTGGACGATATCCTCAAAAATACGTGGTCACCCTTCTTGAATTCTAATGGTCTGCGGTGCACATCTGCCCAATGTTTCTGTCTGTCCTGTGCTGCGCGCAGGTGGCTCTGAATCTGCTTGACCTTCTCCACTGTCTGTATCACCAACTCTGGACCAAGTATCTGACGCTCTCCCACGTTACTCCAACAAACTGGTGACCTATATTTCCTGCCGTACAGTGCCTCATAAGGTGCCATCTGTATGCTGGCCTGGTAACTGTTATTGTAGGAGAATTTCACCAAGTGTAGGTGGTCCTCCCAAGATCCTCCAAATCAATCATGCACGTTCTTAACATATCCTCTAATATATGTATCGTGCGCTCTGACTGACCATCAGTCTGTGGAGGATATACAGTGCTGAACTTGAAACGAGTTCCTAGGCTCTTTCGTATACCCGCCAAAAATGTGACGTGAATCTGGAATCATGATCCGATATGATGCTGACAGGCACTCCATGTAGTCGTACTATCTGCCTCATATTTATGTCAGCTAAAGTCTCCATGGATTGCCCAACTCTGAAGGGCAAGAAATGTGCAGACTTGGTGAGTCTGTCTACGACAACCCAAAACGGCATCCTTCCCGCTAGGGCTCCGCGGGAATCCTGTGATGAAGTCCATGGTAATGTGTTCCCACTTCCACTCTAAAATGGGAAGCGGCTGCAGTAATCCTGCAGTTCTCAGGTATTCTGCCTTGACTCGTTGACCTACCAAGCATTTTGCTACGAATCTCGTAATCTCTCTTTTCATCCCATGTTACCAGAATTGTTGCTTCAAGTCTTGGTACATCTTCGTACCCCCTGGATGAATGGAATAAATTGAGCTATGTGCCTCGGTCATCAACTCTTAGCGTAGTTTGCCACTCGGAATATATAGGCGATCTCCATACCTCAACGTTCCGTCTTCATGAATCCTGAATCCCGTTTGCATGTCGGCCTCTGTCCTTTCTCGCAGTCGTCTAAATCTCGTGTCCGTAGGCAATGCTGTCTTGATCCTCTCAACCAAAGTAGACTGAACCTCAAGACTGGCCATCTGTCCATCCATGCCTGGCAATACAATCTCAATCCTGAGTTCCTGAAAATCCTCTAACAACTGGCGATGAGTCATAAACTACATTCGTCTTGCCAGAGTGGTTCTACAACTCGATATTATAATCTGTCAAAAATTCTAGCCAATGCCTTTGTCTCATATTGAGTTCCTTCTTTGGGTAGGCATACTTCAGACCTTTGTGTTCCTTATAAATCTCAACACGCTCTCTATAAGGGTAGTGTCGCCATAGCTTTAGTGCAATATCACTGCAGCTAGCTCTAGACTATGCATCGGATAGTCCTTCTCATGAACTCTCAGCTGTCCTGAGGCATAGACTATCTATTCCATCTGAACATAACTCATATTTGCTGAGCTTGGCTTATAGCCTCTCATTTCTCAGCATCTCCAGCCCAATCTTGTGATGTCTCTCGGGCTTCTCCTGGTTCTTGGAATATATCAAGACGTCGATGAACACCACCACGAACTTATCCAAGTACTGGTGGAAAACCTTGTTCCTCAAGCTCATAATTACTGCTGGCGCATTGGTCAAACAAAACGGTCATGAATAGAAACTCATAGAGCACATACTTCGTCCGAAGTGCCGTCTTGGGAATGTCTTCTCTCCGTACCTTGATCTGATGATAGCCTGATCTGAGATCGATCTTCGAGAATACATATGCGCCACTTAGCTGATTCAACTGTACCGTCCCGTCTTTCTTCGGCACAATTAAGTGGGTTTTCCCCCCATGGAGAAATACTAGCCCGACTAAAACTCTTGTCCAAGTGATCCTCTCCTATGGACCTTCAACTCAACCAACTCTTTCGGTGCTAGTCTGAAGACGGGAAAATAATTGGCTCCGCTCTTGGAGTCAACTTTATAGCAAATTTTATCTCTCTGTCAGGTGGCAGGCCGAAAAGATTATCTAGAATCACATCCTCAAACTCTGATATAATATGGTGGTACACTGGTTCACCTCCTGCATTGTATACCCCTAAGGTAGATGGGCACCATATTCCTGGGCTTTCTGAACTCAACTCAGGGTAACCTGGTGGTCTAAAAATATAATGCACTACGTCGACAATCTAGTGTCGCGTGATATTGGCTCAATCAACTCATGTTAGGACGGTGTTATCGTCCAGACTTAACCTCAAAATAAATTCTTCTGTTCTGTTTACCAAACTAATCCTCCAAAAGAAAAATTCCTTCATGCCTAATGTATAATTTTCTCTTCTCCTCAAGGTTTTCCCAAAAATTTTATTCCTCGAACTTCTTCTTTTTGTTATTCCTCTCTCCAAGTCACAAGTACAATAATGGTATCCCTCAAGCACATACTAGAATTCCTGGAATCCGATTATTATCTTCCAAGTGAGATCCTAAAATTTTTATCTCCCCTAGCTCATAATCATCGTTCCTAGCATTGCTATCATATACAACTACTAGTTTCCATCATCAGGCTATGCATTCCCATAAATCATTCTAGGTCATGATCAACAATCCTTCCAGCTCTCAGTACTTCCAAGATCACTGCTACCTCAAGTACGGGTAGGGTACTACTAGGTCCAACTCCCTTGCCAACCTTCCCTACTAGATCTAGAATCCAAAGAACCCATCAATCTATTCTGATAATGTAACAATCTTCTCAGAGAAAGGTATACGAATTATGTCTTCTGTCGTCTGGTCTTCGATCTTCTTCTGGAGGGAAATCATCAGTCACAAGCATTCGTCTCCCCGAACAATAGGGGACGAGAAACAAGGATAGCGATATTAACGAAGATTGAACGAATGCAAATTGGAAGTCCAAGGGCGATAATCACATACAAAGATATTTTAAAATCGATTATGGATTGAGATCCTATTCAACAATCATAACATCTATTCCTAATTTGCAGGCTCGCTTGGCACAGTCAGGTGACCAAGACGATTTAAATCGGACCTGCATGGGCCACCACACCAATAAATTCTATACCCTTGTCCTAGACGTGCCCGCCTTCCATTCTGACCCTTGTGTAACTTATAAATATGCTTTATTGTGCTTTATTTTAGTCACACAACATTCGTCGCAATCAATTGCATTTAATTATATATAAATTCAACTTTGTATCTTTGTGTGTTCCAATCAAAATTGGAGACACAATCTCGACCCATTTTGTGCAACTCAAATTATGATAATATTCTATTCTGAGTCTTCTACGTCTATGACACTTGTGTCCCACCTAATTTTAATTCCATGTACTTTCAATTAATTTTAGAGCACCATTTACATTAATTTTAATTAAATTAGTGTAAAGACCCAAAACTTGACCCAATACCAAACCAAACTCCCATTTACACCCTCAAGCTTCATACTAAACACCACACACCCTTTTTAGCCAATACATCACACCAAACATGGTGTTTTCCCTCATTAAATCCCAAAAACCCACTTTCTGTGCAATTTTCCAATTGTTGGGGACTTAATTGCAAATATGCAATGATGTGTCACCATCCTATTGGTCAAGATCCATAAAGAAATTAACCCTCCTCCCTTTGACCGGTTCAACCCTTTTCCTCTCTTCTCTTTTTGGTTGTACACCATCCTTCATGAGCAATCTAGGCCCTCCATTTTAAATGGAGCCATCCTCACCACACAACACCCTCTCCATTATATATAAATATTCCTCATCCTCAATCCTTTTCCCAAAGCAACCCCATCCCAAAGCATGGCCGGCCCTAATCCCTAGGAGGTTACCATCAACCCCTCCTCCCACATGCAAAAACCACCATCTCTAATATTTTTTATCACCTCCACCTACATCAAACTACACAAACCCTAAACCATCCCCTCTACTATTCACCATCTTCCTCGGCCCGACTCCGGCCAACTCCGGCCTCTTCTCCGACCCTCCACCGGAGCAGCACCCCGCCACTGTTCTCCGCCACCCGACTCCAGTCTGCCCCGACCTCGTCATAGCTATCTCGTCGGAGACCGCTGCACCACCCTCTCCCCCTCTTCTCCGATCTTCCGCCTCCTATTCTTCATCCCTGTCCTCCCTGCTCCGTCCTCCTCCATGACTGAACCGCTTGCTGACCTCCGCATCACAGCCGGACCCGCCTGCACTGAATGCCCGACCACCTCGCCATCAACACCTATGCCACTACTGCAGTAAGCCGCCACCCTTCACCGCGGAGTACCTCCCCACGTCTGAGCAGCCACCGCAGCACCGCATGACCCGTCGATCTCGCCTGAGCCTCTTTCTCTCCCTTCGGTCATCTTCCCCGATCAGCAGCCACCCAGCCAGACCGCATCTCCTCTCCCTCGCCGTTCTTCCCTCAAGGAACTCACCACCAGCATGACCACCTGCCTGAGCGCCGACTCCGGCAACCCTGCCACGACCCTCGAATCTCTATCATCATCATCATCTCACCATCATCATCATCATCATCACCATCATCGTCTATCATCAACATCGTCGTCATCGTCATCATCGTCGCCATCGTCTATCTCGTGCACGTACACAGGTTTGACTTGCCTCCTTTTTTATATTGTATATATGTGCGTGTGTGAATGATGTTAGGGTTTAGCGTGTCGTGTCTTGACGAATTCATTAGATGTCGATTTCATGAGACCCTGTAAATAAATCCATCTTGTATACGTATACGTATGCGTATGCATATATTATTCAATTGGATATATCTATATATGTATATTTAGTATGTGTATATACTATGTAGCAATTAAGTACTATACTAGTATATATATATATATATATATATATATATATATATATATATGTGTGTGTGTGTACTGCAAAACCCTAGTATTATTACGGATATCCCGTATTTACATTGGCCATGTAACCCTGTAAATTGGAAGAAGACTGTCTTATATACACTGACGTGTCTTGACGAATTCATTAGATGTCGATTTCATGAGACCCTGTAAATAAATCCATCTTGTATACGTATACGTATGCGTATGCATATATTATTCAATTGGATATATCTATATATGTATATTTAGTATGTGTATATACTATGTAGCAATTAAGTACTATACTAGTATATATATATATATATATATATATATATATATATATATATATATATGTGTGTGTGTGTGTACTGCAAAACCCTAGTATTATTACGGATATCCCGTATTTACATTGGCCATGTAACCCTGTAAATTGGAAGAAGACTGTCTTATATACACTGACGTACTGTCGAGACTCGTGTTATTTTGACTGTCTGATCTTGCACAGCAATTACATATGCGACATCCGTACAATTAGACGCACACTTGGCCCTAGTTGACCAGTGTCATACCTAGCGTAGCCCTGAGTTCAGTGTATTTATGATTGTGTGTTAGTGTATCAACTGATGCAACATTATTATTAGATGATGTCTATAGGATTGTTAGATTATTCCAACAAGACTTTAGAAACAGGATATTGATATTGCCAGCAGCAGGACCCCAGGCGAGTACATTCTCTGACAGTTTTTATTATGTTGATTATCTCTATGATTCCAGTTGTATAGCGTACATGATTCTGACACTGTTGTATACACGAGTTGGCATCATCGAGACCTGTCACGAGGAGTCATGATTGGGATCCATCGTGCTAGCTGGGGAAACGGGGAAATATTAGTAGATTATGTGATCATACCCAACTCTACATGCATCATAGCTCACCCACACCTCACGTCGGTATAGCCTGACCATTACATGCCTCATAGCCTGTTACATGTGATTAGCCTGACTATTGCTCACATCATAGCTATTCAGACAGTTAGCCTGACCTTACATGAATCATAGCTAATCATATGTAACAAGCCTGATCAGTCTCAAGCCGATCTCATGATATGCTGATGTTTCACACACTTAGCTAGATAGTCTATACATGTATCTCTAGTTATTGATCTAGCATTTCTCTATGTTCTAGTCATGGTTCTAGCATTCACTTATATACCAGTTCATTGTTCTAGCGTGCACTTGTATTCTTGTTTATTGCTAGTTGTACTATTGATATGACATATGTGCTCCAGTATTTCTATTTCCAGTATATTCATGCTCGTTAGTATTTCTTATTGCCAGTATTTACATCCATCTTGTATTTTTTTACATTGTATTATAGTTTTTGTCAATATATGTGGAACTGCTGTTAGAGATGTACTTTGTTCCATCCTGACTGGAAATATTTTTTCAGACTATGACTTAGAGGACTTGTTTCCAGCATACTTGGAGATTTGGATGTTATGGATTGCAGGTTAGATTATTTTGTTGTTTTAGAGTTGTCTTGTATTTCTTCGATATCTCATCGTGCTTTAGTTATGTGATTGAGTATTCCATATTATATTATAATATTTGTGTCTCCTTATGGAGTTGGATACTCGTGTAAGATTGTTTAGATAGTGTATTGACCTAGACAGCGTTCTACCGCCGATGCTGCGGCGTAGGCTGGACGTACCTATGTACTCGTACCCCAAAATTTGGGTGCGAGTCGTGACATTCTTCCCATATACTGCCTAGTTCTTTCCTTGTAGAATGTTATTGATTATTTTTTCTGTTTATTCTTTTTTAGATTATTGTGATTAAGTACATGGTAGTATTGGTTGTACTAGTAGATAGATAGATATATAATGATAACCTAGACAACATTCTACCGTCGATGCTATGGCGTAGGCTGGACGTACCCACGCACTCGTGCTCCGATTATTCTAGTACGGGTCATGACAGTGGCCGAAATTGGTGGAAGTTTAGATCCTAAAATTTGGTCTCGAGAGGAAAGACTTCCCAAGGTCGATCTTGATCTCCTTCTGAGTGATGGTCCAATGAAATCATATTGCATCATCTATTTTTCTGGCTCTTTTTTGATTTAGTACTGGAAGAAGCTGTCTCCTGCTCTAGATCTGGTAGTAGGTCCGGATGAACCTACATAACTTTACCTCGATTTATGGTAATGGGTACCAGCCCTTTTGTCTGACTTCAAGATGGTGGGAGATTAACTACTTCCATTATTGCTCTAGGTATCGGAATGACACCGTCGGAGGGAGCTAGAAAGTTGCCAAATTGCAGAGATACCAAGTTAGCGGTAACAGTTTCCTCATCGTTATGAAGAGTGATTGCTATGGAGTCTATGAACTGCTGGATCTTCTTTTTCAGTACGTAACATGCCTTTATAGGATGATGTACATATCGGTGATACAGATAATATTTGGATCGTCTATTTTACCAGCCTCATCTGGCCATTTAATATCAGACAACTGGAGTTTGTTTCTCTTCATCAGGCAATCAAAAATGATATGGATTTCATCCTCGTCAAAGGAATATTCCTCGTTAGATCTTGGAACTTCATGTGTCTTCTGCTTCGGTAGGGAGGGAGCCCGTTTGGAAACATTTACAACAAGAGCTTATTTTCCTTTGTTGTTCCGATTATTACTATTATTATAGGCATTGTTGTCGTTGAAGGGATACTTCCTTTTATCTTCGGTACTAGCAATTATAGCCCTAGTTGACGGGCAAACTTTGTACTACCTTCGGTTGCTTTGTTTCCTATGATGAACGTGGTCCAATCTTGAAATTATGTAGGGCCAATCAAGAGTGCTACTGTAGGCAGTAGATTTTTCTTGCATGTGTTAATGAACACGGAGTCTGGAATACCCAAGGGAAACTTCAAAGTTGCTTGCTTGAAATATTTTATGAATTCACGAATATATTCTTTCTCTTTTTTCTTGATGTCAACGAGCGAAGACATAGTCATGTCTATGCCTCCCTCATAGAATCGGGAAAGGAAAAGATAGTTCAAGTCATCAAATGAGGATATGCAATTATCAGGAAGACTGTGGTACCAAGCACCCAATAAACACCCTGGTTATGAGAACGTCATCCTTGTGTAAATGCACCTTCATCGTATTGAAGTAGTTGATGTATTGACTAGGCGAAGCCTTTTCGTCAAACAGGACCAACGATTGAGGCTTGTTTTTAGGAGGAAAGTGAATATTATTCCAATTAGGGGGATACGGCTGCTTTATCCCTAGTTTTTTAAGCTAATCTTTATTTTTCAAAGCGTCAAACTTTGTACGTTGTTGTCTAATAGCTTTAAGAGGATCTTCAAGTTAAAGTGGTATAGTCTGATTGGAAAGATATTTGATGAACGGATGCCACTACCGGAGGAGACCTACCTCCAATATTGAGGGGATTAAGAGTTGGTGCTGCCGACTATTAATTGGAAACTACCTCTAGATTTGCATTGCTTGGGAGAATTTCCACCCCCGGAGTAGGCTTTGCCAGAACGGATGTAGCCATTTGGATAGGTGCTGGTATAGAAGAATGTTAGGCCATCATTATTTGTTGCATATTTTGCATCATGGTATGCATGTCTTTGAATGCAGCCTCTAATGAGTTGAGGCATTGCTCAGTATTTCCTGATGGAGAAGCATCTTGTTCATCACCAATGGCATAGACACTAACCTCTCTACGTATAAAAGAGGGACTGGTGGAAAGCATTATGTAGTTGGAGTCTACACTATCGATTTCAGGTTTAGGGGCTTTGCTACCCCCACTCTCAGATTTTGAGGAATGAAGAATCTTGTGAATAAAGGGCTTATGTCTTTTGGAAGTTTGTTTCAGTATATACCTTCAAAAGAGTCAACAAGTTGATCGAATCTCCTCTGAGTGGGTGTCCTTGAAGAGCTCCGTCTTGAACGTCTCCCGCTACGGAGAAGATGCGAGGCCATATACACCCGGGCAAGGAGTAGTTCATCTTCATGCTCCTGATTGTCTGTTTGCTTTACAGGTCGGTGTTTAGAAGGCATACTATAAGTTAACTGGTCAAACACAGACTGTTTTGCTAACGCACAACAACAATTGAGTACAATCTTGTGGTAGTCGCAACGATGCTCACTAGGAAGTGTCATTGCAAGGCCGGAAGGTTCCCTATCCTTTCACTTTTGTACAATGATTTCACGTAAGTCAGAAGAAGGAAGAGTAGAAGAAGAGGAAGACAGACTCTGCCTTCTTACATTTGGCATTTTAAACTTTCTACATACTTTTTACTTCTTTGCGTATAAAGTAGGGTGCTGACTTATTTAGCGTATGAACTATCATCTCTCGAACTCTTGTTCTTCATAGAGAGAGGGAGACTATTATGTACTGTCTTCTCACGTATGTGCATACAAGCTGCATGTCGTAAAGGAGTCGGGCCCATTTGGCATATATTTTGTGAGAAAGAAGTATATGGTGTACTTTTTATTGGGTTCAGTTTTATACGCAAGTCATGCACTGGCGTACAATCAGTGGCTTCAGAACGAACAGCGCATAATTTGCCTTCAATTGTGCGCGTAATCTTGATATTGGGGAGAGGATCCTCCCTGGAAAACTTCTCGTTTGTACGCGTGCGGATTTTTCTATGCGGTTGGTATAGAATTTAAATAATTCCATCAAGCTTTTTGGAGGCAGAGAGTGTGCTCAGGCACGAATTTGTATGGATATCAATGTCTATAGGCTGCTGGCTTGACACATTACGAGAATTGTGTGAGAATTTTGAAGCTTGAGTGTAATCCATTTTCTTGTCATTGTGATAATTTCCTCTGCCAAGGATGAATGGTTTACCCTTCGCTTATTTTTGTGTGAGTTGCATAATTTATTCCTTTTAGTTAGCACAACGGCGTGGCTAAGGGTTTTTTCTACCAAGTCATAGACTGGAGACGAGTTGGCGATGTTGTCAAGGGAATCCTCGTCGGGGGAGGACAAAATGCATTTTTCTTTGTTGGCAGCAACTCCAGGACAAGTAACGCGAGGCTTGGGTAACCACATATTGAAGATTTTCCTCGACTTGGATGAAAAAGAGGGATGAGAACTACCCCCAGAGTGAAGCATTTCTTCATAGGCCAGTTGGTCAAACTTCAAGACCAAAGCCTTTTGTGTTGAGTCGATCAACACAGTGTCATATTGAGCTATCACTTTCTCGTTAGAGAAAAAATTTCCCCAGCAGAGTCGTCATTTTGTTTTCCATGAACAAAAGTTTATACGAAACTTTGTATTACAAACTATTAAAAGAGAAGATTACAAAAGATCCTAAATAAGAATTTAAGTACAATTGTTCTAGGAAAGTATAGTTGTACAGATCTGATCTACGGTCGATCACTATACTTCTTGGACCATACGGGTGATGAAGAAATGAGAGAATATTACAAACAACTTGGAGAATTTAGCAGCGAAAAAGCTGTGGCAGCAACGGCATAACAAGCTTATGTTTCTGTCCTTCTGTTCTTGAGTATCAAAGACTTGAACTCCTCTTAGAGATGGCAATGATTTCATATTTATAATATTCTAATACTAGGAACGGTTACCAAAAGCCCGCGTATAGACTAGTAATATCCACCGTGTTTGCTATCATACTCATATATTTTGAAGTCTAACCACCCACGTTATGAGTTGTGGGTGCACGAATTACTGATGGCTTGACACGTGGCCTCCTATGCGAGAAAGGTTCAAGTCGTAGGATAGTTATTTATACTTCTCTCATGAAGAACATGTATGCATGACACATGGGTTTAACCGCTTACTGTCAATTATTGGTATAGGTGTAATATTTGAAAGCAATAAACACATCGGTGTATATTTGGAGAGAGAATCATACTGGCGTATATTTGAGGGGATAACCATGAAGACATATTAAGGGTGAAGGACTAATGTTGGCGTTCTCGAGATAGTAACACTGTTGGCGTATTGCTGCTATAGTAGACATGTTGGCATATTCAAAAGAGATAGCATCAATGGCGTACTCTTTTTGAAATAGCTTTTTTGGCATACTAAAGCAAAGTAGCAAATGGTAGCATACTTGGACTGAGATAGTCATTTTAGTTACTAAACGATGACCTAGATCTGCGTGCTAAAAATTCTCTATATTTAATGCCTTGATCTCCTCGATTGTTGTGTCATATTGAGGCAGCTTTTGACGTGGCAATGTCTAGTGTATTCTGCTAAGAATTATCTAGCCGGCGTATGGAGATAAAATAGTTCTTTCACCGTACTATGATGAAAAAAACCTTGGTTTATGAAGGGGGATTAGCATCTTGGCGTATGAAGGAAGAACGATCCCTTGGTGTACTAGAATAAAGTAATGTCCTTGGTGTATGAAAGAAGAATGTTCCCTTGGCGTACTAGGAGGAAGTGACATCCTTGGCATATGAAGCAGGAACAACACTATTCCATCACTATACGATAATCTAGTTCTACGTGCCTAAAGATTTGCTGTATTGAATACCCTTATCTCCTCGACTGCTGTGCAGGCATGTCAACTATCAGGTTCATTATATTTAATACGAAGGGAAATATAGAGTTTGTATGCCACTATATTAAGTGACATTTGTACGCTTCTGGGATGTGCATAAACAGAGTATGCCACTACTTCTTTATACGCGGCTATGTAATGTATATTGCATACGTAATAATTTTTTGTACGTTACTGAGCCCATTCCATTTTGAAGGAAAGTACGCTATCATTCCTCTGGGCTTATTATCCATTGGAGGCATACTTTTTATGCTTCTATAGCATGAAGTCAGCCAATGCCTGGCCTTTGATAACCTTCTTGGAACAAATGCCATGTCGTATAGTGACATCAGTATGACCCATGTAGCCAGGCGATAATTAAGTGCCTCGGGCTTAGTCTTGAGGACCCTGAAGGGATTAACTCGAGAGATCACATGGATCTTTTGCCCAGCCACGTAATGTCGAGTTTTTTGAATAACAAAGAATAGAGCGAGGCACTCCTTCTCAATGGGGTTGTACCAATGCTCTACGCCGACCATCATTCTACTAAGATAATAGATGGCCTGCTCATGACCTGTATCACTCTTCTAGGCTAGTAGATCACTAAGAGAGTGATCTATTTAACGTATATAAAGCAGAAAGGGTCTTTCCACCACTGGGGCCACCAGGACTAGAGGATTTATGAGGTAGCTCTTGATATCGTCGAACGCTCGCTGGCATTCTTCCATCCAAACGAAGGATACTCCCTTCTTCATGAGCTGAGTGAATGACTGGCAACATCCAGAGATGTTTGATATGAACCTCCTGATATATGCCAGTCTACCTAAAAACCGTGAAGTTCTCTGAGGTTCTTTTGGCGGATGCATCTCATGGATGGCCTTGGTCTTATCAGGGTCTATGTGGATACCCTTCAAAGTTATGAAAAAACCCAAGAACTTACCATTGGAGACCATTTGTATTGGCTAGTCAAACGGTTCAACTGTATTATACAAGCTATCCTAGTCGACGACGCAATAATAAGGATTGGTGGGCTGTATGCAAAACTAAAGCTAGAAACATATATAATATTGGGAATCTAGCATACCAGGAGGATGAGGTGGTCATGCCTCAACCTACATATATGAGTTTGGCCGGTGTTTGTGGTATGGAGGTTGATGTTACCGTAGAGGATGATAGAGTTAATGAAGATATTGACATATAAGATTTACCTCATATAGAGGAGGACTCTGATATGGAGGTATCGAATGAGGAACAAGAATTGGAAGATAAAGGTGATTGTAAAAGTGAAAATAAAAATGAAGAAGATGAAGACGATTCAAAAAATAATTCAGAAGACGATTTGAAAGATGAAGAAGATTAGTACATACACACATATGCATTAGCTTAGATTATTTATTTATTTAATGAGACTGTTATTAATTATTTTATCATTACACTAGTATTTATTTGTTTCACCACACCATCCATTTATTTCATCATTACACTAGTATTTATTTATTTTACCATACCATCCGTTATTTTATGATGTCTTGATGTCACTATTTTTATTTGTTTCATAACACCATCTATTATTTACTGTCAGATTTACCTATGGCGGGACGAGGACGAGGACGACGGGTTCATAGATGATCTTCTTCCCAGCATCCTCCATCCACTACTCCAGCTACTCCGGATGCAGGTCGCATACGACCATCCGAGAATGAGTTCGTAGATGCCGAGGATGGTTTATCCCTGCCATATACTCGTTCATCAGTAGGGGGAACTACTCCATCTCCCGGGCTTCCCTCAGCTTCTACCCCTGCCGCTACTCTTGCGACTACTACGACTACTAGTACACCGACTACTCCACTAGTTGCTTCTACTGGAGCAAATCCATATCTAGGCCTCATGGTGGAGCACGGAGTATATATCCGTCATCTAGGATTTGCAGATCCCCCTACTCTACCAGAGCAGCCAGCCAATATCGATCATCCCGAGTTGTGGGATGATGGATCGACGTAAGTACTAATTATCAATTCACATATTTATTTATTTATTCCTTTTTATTGTAATTGTATATTGTTTACTTATTTAAGGTTCTTTTCGACCAAGGATGGCACTGATCTGGGGGACGACATACGGGAGAACTTTCATGACCCTTATATCAACTTCAGTGACATTCCGCTGGATCGACGATTCATTTGGCTTGATATATTGCGGGTATGTATAAGATTTTTATTTAGAATAATATATAATTTTTTGATTTGAAATGCTAAAAAATATTTTCTAATTTGCAGAAGAAATACTGGTGGTCGGATCATAGAGAGTCTGCGATCCGAAAGTGCTACAAGACCGTGGCCAGCAAAAGGTTCAGGGATATGATCAATGATCAGAAGGCGCTGGCGGTACATTCGAGGGATCTTCGTAAGGAGTGGCTCAAGGAGGAGTTCTAGGAGAAGATGAAGGAGAAGATGGAGGCCCATGCCTATAAGGCCAAGTGCGAGAAGGCAAGAGTGTCCCGTGCTAAGGGTGGTCTCTACACAGGTGAATCCATTCCGACCGTCGAGCATTTTCGACGGATGGTCAGTATTATAATTTTTTGCTAGATCAATTTTTGGTAGTTCTTATTTTTCCTTATTAATTACTTAATTTTTACAGTACAATGAGGCCATCAGAGCTGGGGGAGATCCGAAGACCGTTGACTTTCCCGCAATCTTTCAGCGGACGCACAAAAGGTAGAAGGATGGAAAGCTCGTAGATGAGCGGGCAGCAAAAGCATACGTAAATTATGTTTATAAAATTTTGTCAACAAAATTTAATTACATTCTTTTTATAATTTAACTATATTTGTTTACCCTAAAAATCTAACCTTAACTTTAATATTGTTACATATGATGTCCAAAAACCTTAACTCTAAACCTAACATACGATATCTAAACTTAACCCTAAACCTAACCTTAGTTGTAGTCAATAAAAAGATTAATCCTAACATACGATATTTAAACCTATTTATATAAATAAATATAGGAGACGTATGAGACATTGGAGGGTGGGACTGAGAGCAGTACACCGACTGAGATAAACGATCGGTGGGTACAAGCTGTCGGGAGAGAGAAAGGCGACAGTGTGTACGGGACTGGATCATTGGCATCCCAGCCGTCAGTTCTTTCCAGAGCTCCTCCGACGGCTCCTCCAGCTCCATCAGAGCCCGTTCCTCCTGGTGCTATGAGTTTGGAACAGATCACGACGACTCTGTTAGAGGTACAGATGCAGGTTAGACAACTGACAGAGTCTCATGATCCTGCAGCTCCTGCTCCTCCTGTAGCTCTTTCTCCTCCTGCTACTCCAGCTCCTCTGATGGCTCCTCTGGCTCCTCCTACTGCTCCTTCTGTCATTCCTGAGGATCTACAGCAGATCATCGCTGCGGTTATGGCGCAGTACATGGTTACCCGATAGCGGGCGCCGCCGCCGCCTCCACAGTCGACTTGATGTTTATTTTTATTTTCTTGATAATTTGACAGTTTGTTGGATGTATTTGTGTATAACTATATATGTTTGGATTATGGTAGCGTATGATAACTTATGTCTATGCACTTATATTTAAGTTCTATTATATTTAATGTGTTTCATTGTATTTGATGTGTTTGGATGGATTTGTGTATAAGTGATTTAATTTTGTATAATGTTAGGAGTAGAAAGTAAGTGATTATATTCTGTAAAAAATATATTTATGTTAAGCGATGTAATGGCGATGTTTAGCAACTAAAAACTAAAAAAATTCATGTCAACGATGGATCTACGATGCTTTAGCGACGGATTAGCGACAAAAAATCTGTCGCTAAATATGTCTGGTACCAAAATATGTAAAAACAATTAGTATCAGACAGTCGCTATATCCGTCGCTATGTCCATCGTCTTTAGCGACAGAAATTTCGTTGGTGAGCTTCTAAAAAATTTGATAAAAATGGGCTCATACTTTTCGTCGCCAATCTGTCGCTAATCCGTCACCAAATAAAGCGACGTAAATATTTCGTCACTAATCCGTCGTTGTAATTTATTCGCTAAGTTTGTCGCAAATACATTGCCATGTCGACGGATTAGCGACAAAAATATGGCTGCGACACTTTAATTAGTGATGCCACATTTCGTCGTTAATCCGTCACTATATTAAAATAGCGATGGAAATAAGCATTTTAGCGACAGAAAATTCCGTCGCTAAAACTCTGTATTTTTATTGTGAGTCCTGCATATAGTCAGGACTGTCATTGTAATTTTTTAGCAAGTTCAGGATTGTCAAAAATTTGACAGTCCTTCATATAGTCAGGACTGTCAAAATTTTGACAGTCCTGCATATAGTCAGGACTGTCAATTTATAATTTTTCAGCAAGTTTCAGGTAGGACTATCAAAATTTTGGCAGTCCTACATATAGTCAGGACTGTCAAAATATTGGCAGTCCTGACTTTGTAATTTTTTCAGCAAGTTTGAGTCAGGACTGTAAAAAATTTGACAGTTTATAATTTTTCCAGCAAGTTTGAGTTAGGACTGTCAAAAGTCAGGACTGTCAAAATTTTGACAGTCCTAACTTTATAATTTTTCCAGCAAGTCTGAGTCAGGACTGTAGAAAATTCCTCCATATAGCCATATACAATACAAAAGTACAACAGTACAAAAATCCTGCATATAGCCATAATTTTAGAGTTTGGGTTTAGAGAATTTTAGGGAAGAAAGTACAACTTGGCTTGGGACCACATTCTTCATTCCAACAATTTTTAGGGTTTGGGTTTAGAGATTTAGGGAAGAAAATGACAAAGAGAAAAGACAAACACAAAATGACCTTAAAAAAAGAAGAGTTGGTTTTTATATTCTTTGCTTGGATAGCCCCAAGTCATTTCTCTTCATGAAAAACTTGTAATTAAAATGAAAAATAAATTGGATAGCCCCGAGTAAGAATAGGAGTGCCCCGATAAATATTCTTTATTTTGTGGTCTATGTTTGGTCCGGTTTGATGCGGTTAGTTTTGTAAACCCCCATAATTTTTAATTTGCATTTTAAGTATATATTTTTATATATATTTATTTGATTGTTGAAATTATTATTTTCTTAGTAATCACGGAAATGAATTCTTTGGTTTATTTACTTAAATAAATATTTTATTTTAAAAAATATATTTCACAAAACTATCTCTTATTTTTCTCCGATAAATTATTATAAATTTTCTAGAAATTATTTATTGTGCAAATATAATTTTCTCAAATTTTTTTATACTCTAAATAGATATGTGCATATATATAAATATATATTAGTAATAATAAAATAAAGAAAAGAAAAGAAAAGAAAAGGTAAAGAAAAGAAAAGAAAAGAAAAGAAAGCAAAGGAAAGGAAAGGAAAGGAAAGGAAAAAAAACATCACCACCCACAGCAACTAAACCACCAACACAAACACACGCATACACATACAGGAAACCTAGACCCGTTTCCTTTCCCCTCTCGTTATATATATATATATATATATATATATATATATATATATATATATATATATATATATGACCGTAAGCCCTAACCCTACCCCCAGTACCAGCGTCGCCGCCGACTGCCGCAAAGCAGTTGCCGTCACCGTCCCTGGCCGCGCTGACCATCGGATCCGCTCACGTGTGGGGAACAACGTACACAGCAGACCCCTAGCGGCCCATGTTTGCATGGCATTTTTTTCTTCGTTCTTCGACCGTTTCAAGATCCGCCTTCTCTGGTATGTTCGCAACCTAACCACCTTCGATTACCTTCAAATAATTTTGATTCGAATGAGTTCGATTCTATGATAAATCGGCCGAAAAATCCCCGAAAAAATATTTATGTGTAATGTATAAAATAGAACCAAAACAGTCTAAAACCCTCTGTTGGAAGGCTCATATCTTCCTCTATAGTAAATCGATCGAAGAATTGATTTCACCAATGTATCGACAACCTAACCCCCTTTAGAAATTATCAAATAGTTTAAATTAATTTGATTTAAAACCTAGTGAAAAATCATGTAGAAAATTAAGAAAAACTTATTTTCAAAATATTAAAATTTTATGATACGGAGTGCGCCCCGCCAAACTGGACCACCTCGTCGTGTACCAATTGTACCAAAATGAGCGTATGGTATATCCGAACGTGTGGGCTTTCGCGAAAGTTGATTTGGACGTGTGTGCACGCCGGAATTAACCCGTATCAGTAAAAAGTTCTCTATATCAGTATTTTATAAATTATCTTGTTAATTTTTGTACACTCGTCGGAATATGATAAAACTTATGCTAATGGATATGTGGTATCACGCTGGTCCTGTGGCCCAAGTTTCACTCGATTCCGAGACAGTTGACCGAACCGCCGTTTTGCGGGCCCCACGGTTCGACTTGATGGACGATTTTGTGATCGGCTCACCAGAATCCAAAACTGGAAATACCGTTGAGTTCGTATCATCGATTATAATTTGTTTAACCTATAATTTGTCCTATTTAGATATCTTTGACCATAATATATTTTTCGGTGCAAAGTGGCCCATATGCGGACACCGCTTTGATCCGAAATTACCGTTTTGTCCATGTGTCCAAATTATACTAAAGGGTAGTATTTTTTGACTATCTCGCTTATTCCAGAAATGTTGGTGATATTTATTTCAGCATTCGGAGATGTTCGTACATCTTCTTCTCTTTGTGCTATTGTTGACTTAACATATTCACTACCAGGACATTGTCTAAACTCTGCTCGGACACCAAGCAAATATACATTGCCAAATTGCTTACAGTAATTTGTATGCTTAACATATTTTCATATATTCATTATATAAGTTTTATATGTGTTTTCTTTCAGTCATAATTATATATTATATATGTTGACACACACTTGACACATAGTATAATGGGAGGGGAGGACAGTCAGTAGGCATATGGGCTACCCACTTTGGTAAACCGTAGTAACTAGACGCACTACGGTATTTGTGTCGCGATGGTCGCTACCCTTGAGGTATGTCGATTTGGTGTTACGATGGTCGCTACCCTCGAGGTATGTCGATTAATGGTACATGTACGTTTGTATATTCATGAGTTATGAGATAGCGTGTGTGTTAGAGAAGCCTACACCTGTCCATACGTTGAAAAGTTGTCCTTATTATGCATTTTCATATAGATTGTCTAGTGTAGCGTACTTGTATATTTTTCTGTCTATTCTTTATGCATGTTTTACTGTATTCAATTGGCATGCTATTTTCTGTATCTTGTTACGTTCCTCTGAGGACCTGGTCTCTTACCAGGTGTAGAAGATCAGGACTATCCGCAGGAGTACGGACCAGGACCTGATTATTTATCTTCTATCGAGGAGGTCTTACCTTCCGAGCATCCATGATCATCTCTTAGTTGATCGACTTATTGGTTGCTACTCTCTTTATTTAGCATTTTATTTATAGTGGAGTTCCGTCCTCCTCTATCATTTTAGTTTTTGGATATAGCCATTGGTAGTGGATTTGTCTCCACCCGACTATTATTTTTTTATTACTTCATATTTGAGACCGATAGTTAATTATTTTGGTACTTCTTTACTTGTGTCTGTGGATGAGATTTAGTATGACTGTAACTTATTTGATAATATATATACTACTTGTGAATTATTATTCATAATACAGCGTATGTATGTGTTATGATTTTAGGTGGCCGGCTCCAGGAAAGAATGCCCATTTTGACACTTATTATACCTTGCATTTGTGCCATGGGGATACAGATAGGATAGCATTGTGCAACACAAAATATAAAATCCACATAAAATAAGGAAACTTTCCTTAATGGCTATCAAATTTAAAATTATGCAACCAGCAAGCTAATCTCCGAAAATTTTCCTAACTAAAAAGTCCAGATAATGGGTAAAGATAATAGGATCCACTACAATGATAACAATCATCTCTAAGGCACAATATGAGCCAAAGTGCTGAACTCTCACTTTCACAATAAGAAAAAACTAAAAGTAGAATAACATAAAACATATATTCAAATTATAAAACATCCTTGTGCAGGAAGTATGCAGAAGAACCAAGACTCCAGAAATTATCAATGTAAGAATCAAAGCCAAGAATCTAAGGCACAAAATGAACTTTGCTATGGAATGAAGAGACACATCGTTCCCACATTTTGAGAGTACCAAAATAATTTGAACATGATGTAAGAATTCTCAAAGAGAACTCCTGAATCCAAAATAAAGGATGTAACAGAGAACTAAATATTGCTATTATGCTAGGAAACTGCATTCTCTTTCAGTGTTTATTGAGGATCAGAATAATCAATATGTCCACAAAAAATTGAAGAGGCTTCAAATTTGTTCAATTACTTTTCAGAAGAGGCCACGTGTGTTGTTTACATCCTGGAGGATGCGGATTTGAGTCACAAGACAACCTCACTTATATGAGGGAGAGGGGGTAAGGTACGTACATATTGACCCTCCCCACAAATCCTGCATAAGCAGGAGCCTCATCAAACTAGGATGCCCATTTTTACTTTTCATAACAAAAACTTGAGACTTCAGAAAATTTACACTTCATACAGTTGTTTAGTTCACCCAAATAAATTTAAATACTAGCATTAATACAGCGACATTGAAAGGAATAAAGTGACACTTGCATCTTCCTTTCTTGGCATAGTTACTTCTTTCTAGAGCAGACTGAAGCAAATTACAGCAACAGATGAACAAAACAGCAAGGGGTTGAAGATTCACCTTTGTTGCAGTTTGGAATCAACCATTTTGCAGTTCAACAATTGACTAACTAATATCCTACCTGCATGAAAATTTAACCAAAGAAAAGCAATTCATACTTATTAGTTCTCTTCCATTAACCTTAGGCCTTCATCCAAGTGAATGTGAAGACGTTTAGACAAACTAAAGAGAAATAGAACTGCCTTAAATCTTGTCAAAGATGAGATTATTGTCAACGTTCATGTCAAACATCATAAAGCAAACTCGACCTTCGTTTCCCATCTTTGAAAGAAGCATATAGAAGAGGATTTTGATGACCAGCTTTAGCAAAACCAAACGAACATGCTCTGTGGCAGTAAGAGAGAACAATAGAACAAATCTTGTTCAAGTAAGTTACCAAGTTCTCTGTCCAAATCTATGGCAAGGACAGATTCAGAAGCCAAGCAGTGAAATTGTGAATCAAATAGCACCATGAAACATTGACATTGTAAACCCATCTCAGAAAATTGAAGGACAACAAACAAGGAACTGGTCACTCTATAATCACCAAAAGGGTGAGTTAACAGCTACCTTGAAAGGCATTGGTATCCCAGGACAATGAATGCTTTACCAAGTGGAGCAATATGTCTTGTGATAGAAGACTTCAATCCTTCTTGATTTTGGCTATCAAAAGAGTGTGATTTGATAACTGAAGCTTGACAATGTTTTAAGGTGTTAGAGCATGAGAATCCAAGTAGATATGACACTGAATGGTTCTGACATGGTTTTTGTAGTTTTATGCAGGTAAATATTACTAGATTTAGACCACCAAGTAGAACCCAATATATATGCGGTACTATGAACCTAAACCTCGATGTCGACGTCGACGTCGCCGGCAGGTTCTTCGCCATCCACGACATGCTCGGCTTCGACAAGGCCAGTGCCACGTTCGACTGGCTCCTCAAGAAGTCCGAGCTTGCGATCGAACTGGCTGCCGCACTTCGCGCCGACGTCGTTGTTCCCTCGGCTGAGAGTACCGACTCGTCGAATTCTTTGCCGACATCAGCTGATCATCATATGCTTAATTACGAGAAGGTGGCGAAAGAGAACGTCGATGTCGTCGTCCCGGAGGCACGGGCTGGAGGAAGTGTTGGGAATCAAGTCTGCTGAAGGGGCAGAGTTCGGTCCGAACTAGGTCCCTGGCCGAGTTCGGGCCGAACTCGGTATGGTGTTCCAGAACCTCAAAACCGAAATCGGTCCGAGTTCAGTGTCGGCGACGGCTGCTAGAGTTTTGGAGTTTTTATGCTATATTTTGGACCGTTAGATGCTAGTGGACGGCTGGATCTTATAGTTGACTATTTTTAGGATTTCATAACCCTAAAATAGTTTCTCATCCTATAAATAGAGAGGAGGGTGGAGGCACAAACGAGAAGCACAAATTTGGGGTGCTCGTCCACAGAAAATCTAAGAGAAAGCCCGTGCTTTGCTCTTAGAAGATAGAAGGAAAAAGGACATATAATCGAGGAGTCGTCAACTTCGGTTAAGAAGATTGCTACGGGTT
This sequence comes from Iris macrosiphon, assembly GCA_036927795.1. Lineage (NCBI taxonomy): Eukaryota > Viridiplantae > Streptophyta > Magnoliopsida > Asparagales > Iridaceae > Iris > Iris macrosiphon. Next base: position 61,600,766 of record JAYESA010000018.1, read on the forward strand.
GGTGAGTGATTTCAATTATAATCTTCTGCCTTTCTTCTTGAGTGTGGTGAGGGGGTTGAACCTATTAGGGCAAAGGGTTTCAACATTAGTTTTTTGCAATCTTGTAATTTCATCTGAGTTATAAATGTTGGGATTTGTCCAGGTGACGTAGTCACCGCCATATACTTGTCTTCATCTGTGCTTGGTGTTCGTAGATTGGTTGGTTATCTCAGGTGGGTTGGCAAAGCACTTCTTCTGCTGTGCGCCCAACACGTGGTATCAGAGCCAGGTTCTTCTTGAGAGGGAAGGTGCAACTATGTCTACTGAGCAAATGAACACTCGTATGATCACCCTCACAGGGGGAAACTGAACGATTTGGAAGCCAAGGATGGAGGATCTACTCTGGTGCAAGGACTTGCATAGTCCGTTGGAGGACGATAACACAAAGCCGACAAACAAAGGTGCTGATGACTAGAAACGACTGGATCGGAAGGCTGTTGGATTCATCCACCAATGGTTGGACGACTCGGTGTTTCACCACGTGTCCGTAGAGAGTTCTGCAAAAGCATTATGGGAGAAGCTGCATTCGTTGTACGAAAAGAAGACGGCTGGCAACAAGGCATTTCTGATTCGCCAACTCGTCAACTCGAAGTACACGGAGGGTGGACCAGTGGCACAACATCTGAACGAGGTTTGGGGCATCATCAATCAGTTGTCTGCGATGAAGATCGTGATTGAGAATGAGCTTCAAGCCCTTCTGCTTTTGAGTTATTTGCCGAAAAGCTGGAAGACGTTAGTGGTGTCGGTAAGCAACTCAGCTCCTGATGGAGTTGTCATGATGGAGGCGGTCAAAAGGAGCTTGTTGAACGAGGAGATCCGGCATAAGCAAGTGGAATCGTCGTAGGAGTCCGCTCGGGTAGCTTCCTACGGGAAGGAAAGACCCAAGTCACAGGCAAGGACATGAGGGATTTCTCGGAATCTTGCGACTGTGGACCGCAAGGAGGGCTGCTATCACTGTGGCGAAAGAAGTCATATCAAGAGGAACTGCATGAAGCTCAAAGCTGAGAAGCCCAAAGGCAAGGATGATCAAGAAGATCTCACAGCTATAGGAGATCTCATCATCGCAGGAACCGACGTAGAAAAACCTTGTGGCATGTGTCATGATGACGAATGGGTCATGGACACGGGGGCGTCGTATCACGCCACTCCATATAGAAGGATCTTCACGTCTTGTCACGCCCCAGTCCCAAAATACCGAGGGACTAGCCACGTGACTATGGCCAGCAACACACTCTAACAGGCAAACCCAATTTAATGGACCCATCAAAGTGTACTTAAGCTGTAAAAATCAATAAAAGTCTACTAAACATGTCACATTCTAATCTCATCCATGGAATATAAATACGAACAATATCATCATAATGAAATATAAACCAACATCAAGTCTCAATAAAGTATCTCGGGGAACAACCCGATAATATGTCTGATACAACAGTTTAAAAGAGTCTAATAACAGCAAAGACTGAGTATAGATAAAACTGTAAACCCCCTGATTTTTCAAGGATTTTTAAAAACAATTTTTACACAATTTTCTGTAATTTTCTGGAATTAAAACTAAGGTATTTTGTGATTAAATAATTTTTAAATGATATTATTTAATATTAAAATATTATGAAAATAGTATTTTCTGGTGTAAAATGAAAAACTAGACATAGGATAATTTTTCAGGAATTTATTGGACGTCAGAAGCATTTTTAAAGCCCTAAAAACTAATTTATATTTAAACCAAAATAAATCCTGGAATTTAACCCGGTTTATTTTAAATAAACCAAACCAAAAATTGACCCAAACCGTGGTGAACCGAACCGGACCAAACCCACACTTAACGGGTCGGATCCGAAATGAACCCGACCCGGACCCGGACCAGTTACCCGATCGGAACCGAAACCCTAATCCGAATTCGAACCCGATTCCGACCGGCGGCGACGCCTATTTAACCCCCGACGCCGGAACCCTAAATCCCCTCTTCCTCTATCCGCCTAGCCGCCGCTCGCCTCCGTCTCCCTCTCCCCGCTCCACCGTCGAAAGCCCCTCGACCACCACCGTCGAACCCCAGCCCCGCACCACCACCCTCTCCCCTCTTCCTCCTTCCCCGACTCCACCTCCTTCCCTCCGCCTGAGCACGGACTCCGCCTCCCTCCTCTGTCACCTCCGTCGACCACCAGCCCCGTTGGCCCGAGCCCAGCCCTCTACTACAGAGCCCTAGCCACCCCGACGCCCTAGCCGCCCTCCGCCTGACCCTCTCCCCTCGCCGAGCTCCGCCACGCCTCCCCACGAGCAGCGCCGCCTCTCTCCGGCCGCCCCGCTGACCGACGACCCCGACTCGAGCAGAAACCCTAACCACAGCACAGTACCGGACACAGCAGTACTGTGTCGGTGTGTCGTGTCGACTCACGGATACGGGAATTTCGGTTTCTGCGTAGCCTCGTTCAGGTAACCCGTTCTCTCTCCTCGTTGCTCCGTTTTTCGTTCCGTCAGTTGTGACGCGTAGGCTGTATGACCCCCTCGATGCCTGTGCAACCCGCTCGGTGCGTCGCATCCTGTGGTGATCGCGAACCACGATCCAAAAACAGAAAAATTAATACCCCGTTTTTCCCCGGAACTGAGTACGCCCCGCCAAACGGGACAACTTGGTGGCGCACGGTCTTCACCAAAAGGTGCACACCATTGATACGGACGTACAGGATTTCGCAGAAGTTGATTTGGATGTACGTGCACACCGGAATCAACGCGTATCCGCCGACAACGCCCCGTATCCGCCTGTTCTGGAATACGTCGTAACTTTGTGTACACATGTCGGATCGAAACGAAACTTATGCCATCGGACTCATAGCAATACGCTGGTCCTGTGACCCAAGTTTGGTTCAATTCTGAGAACGTTGACCAAAATCGTGTATCGTGGGTCCCGCGGCTCCACTTGGCGGGCGATTTTGTGATCGGCTCATCGGAATCCAATTCTGGAAGTTCCGTTGGGTTCGTATCATCGTTCTGGACTTGTTGACACTAAGTTGGACGAACTTGGAGACAATTGGTTCTGACACGCTTTTCGGTGCAAAGTGGGCCACACGTGGGCCCCACTTTGACCCAAAATTACGATTTTACCCCTGTGTCCAAATTGGATGAAAGGGAAGTGCTTTATAGCTATTTTGCTTATTCTGGGAATGTTGGTGATATCTATTTCAGCATCCGGAGATATTTATTCTGAGGCCATAGCTTCTGGTCCTATGTGTTGGACATCTGGACGTTATATTTTACAGCTTCTTGCCAAGCAAGTATACCTTGCCATTGTACTGTTATTCATATTTCATATGTTGCATGCATCTTTATTTTCTGTCTTTAGTTCATATATTTTAACTGTCATATAAAATGCGCGCGACGGTGTCGTCGCGATATATTTTTATTTATGTATTGTATTGACCTTGTTTATGAGACTACCCCATTATCATGTAGCATTATTAGGTTCATTGTCCGTGACACAGTTGTTACACGAGTTGTGAGTCTCATATAGATCACGGACTGGCGTGCAGGGTTTGGCCTCCTGTACGTGTGGACCGTGCGTTAGGAATAACTGCTGTTAAAAATTTTGCATGCTAGTAGACTTAGCAGTTATTAGAGGTCTAGGGACATAGCCTATTGTAGTACGGTGGTCCCATCCTTGTCCTTGTTTGGTTGCAGGATTGGGCTAGGGTACTAAGAATAGGCTATGAACCAAATGGTGTCATGGATGTGACATGCTTATAGCATTGGGTGGGAAGAACAACAAGTACCGCATTTGAGCTCATTTACACTTTTTCTTCTGTAACCCGGAAGCTCCACTGGAGATACGGGCGATGATGACCCCTATACTACTTGGCGGGCCTCCGCCGTTCAAAAGACGACGTACCTTTGAGGCCCCTGGTTCTCCGAGAGAGTCATGTCAATCCCAGTTTTCGGCCAGATAGCTCACTTGTGGGGAAAGTTGTTCTTAACTGCATTCACTTAGACGGTTATATGACCCATTGGATATTTATTTTAGTACTTTATTGGCATGTGCTTTATGTATCTTGTTATGTCCCTCTGAGGACCTGGCCCCTTCCAGGCGTATCTGTTATTGAGTATTCGCAGGAGCGCAGATTCGGATGGTTACTTATGTTTCGAGGAGGTCTTCTCTTCGAGCCCATGATTGATAGCTGGTATTCTTATATTGTGTTTGTTGTGTTGTCCTTATATTGTATTTGTCCTTATATTCGAGTTGGTAGTGGATTTGTTTTCATCCAACTATTATCTCCAGATACTTTGTGTCTAGATCTAGTTCATAGATATTGGTTATTTATTTATATTTTCATGGATAAGATTTAGATTATACCCTGTGACTTGTGATAGATTTATACCACATGTGGATTTGATATTCATATTACAGCGTACGTATGGATTTGGTTTCCATATATTGGAGTTGCCATATCTAGGCGGCTGGCATGCTTACGTGTCCTAGTCCTACGTATTTTTGGGACTAGGGCGTGACAAAAACAGATACTCAGGTGAAATCCTCGGCCATCACCTCGTCCTCAGGTATTAGTTCAGCTCCGATGTCTGCTCCGGCTCCTGTCCCGTATACCTCGGGATAGATCTCCTCTGCTATACCTGGGGACATAATCCGAATTTATGTCCTCAGGGGACATAGCAAGGTACAAGAATAACTCAAGCCAAAATAAATGCAGTGCAATAATAAATGAATCAATAGGGTAAACTATGTAACCAGCTATGTGATATGCAAGTGAGAGCATCACTAGTACTCAGGCTGAGACCACTACAAGCTCTGTGTCGGGGAGCCGGGTAGCAGTAATATTACGTAATGTGCCTAGCTCTGATATAGAGTCTACGGCCTCACAATAATAAATACATATATAAAATAAGCATGTAGCCTGTGTGTTTCTTCCCACCCAATGTAATCACACGTCTCATGTCCACGACGTCTCATATCCATAACACGCAAGATCATATCTAATGTAGCAAGTCATATGATAGCTATGGATATATATAAAGTCTATGTCACAAATCTTGTAGCCTATACAGAATCACCATGAATAACTCAGAAGATTTTGTCTCATGAACAGTGTCAAGTGTCCTATGGTATGACGTACTTGATAATGCAAGCACGAAAATGTATAGGGTCGCGATATCAATCTCTAGGTGACGTTACACAACTCCGCGTACGGCGTTGACACCCAAATTCTATTCGGACGTTAAGTAATGTCACACGGTCCTAGGTTGAACATATATATTACAGAAATATATCAAGAGAATAATATAAAATAATTTACTGCAAGTATGGTAAGGTACACTTGTCTGGGGTTTGAATACCAATAGTTGCTTCGATATCCGAGGGATCTTCAAGTACTCCTCCGGTTGCTGAAATAAATATTAACATTATATTCAGAAGATATGAAATAGCTAGAATTGCCTGTTCATAAGTCCAATTTGGACACAGGGCAAAATTGACAATTTCTGGTCAAAGTGGGGTCCACATGTGGCCTACTTCGCACCGTGAAACGTGTCAGAGATAAAATTCTCCAAATTCATCAAACTTAGTGTCTACAAGTCCAGTACGACGATACGAACCCAACGGAATGTCCAGAACTGGATTTTGATGAGCTGATCATAAAATTGCCCGTCAAGTAGAGCCGTGGGGCCCACAATACAGGATTTTATCAATATTCTCATAATAGAACCAAACTTGGGTCACAGGACCAGCGTATTGCTACGAGTTCGATGGCACAAGTTTTGTTTCGAAACGACGAGCGTATACGAAGTTACAGCAAGTTTCAGAACAGGACCGATATGGGACGTTATCGACGGATACGCATTGATTCCGGTGTGCACGCACATCTAAATCAACTTCTGTAAAATTCCACACGTCTGTATTGACGGTGTGCACCTTTTGGTGAAGTTCACACACGACCAAGTCACCTCGTTTAGCGGAGCGCACCCAGTTTCGGGAAAAATTAGGTTTTTAAAGACCAAGTTCTTGGTCGATTTCACCTGCGAAATAATTACAACCTACAGCACCATAAATTAAACTAAAATAGGGTTTTAAAACTTGGTTATGTGGTCTAATTAACTGTTTAAGTGAAATTTAGAATTATTTTACAGGTTGCACGCAAAATGGTCGTGAACTTGCAAGTTCAGGACAATTTCTGATTTTCAAAAATAGGGGTAAATTTTTCTGTTTTTGTGTCGCGGTTTGCGACCGACACAGGACACGATACCCCAAACGAGTTGCTCGGGTTTCGAGAGGGTCACGTAGCGAACGTGTCGCAACAAACCGTTCGAACATTGGTACAATGAGGAGAGAGAAATACTCACCGAGAAAAGGGGTCGGAAACAACTATGCTGCGCACCCGGGGCGGCACGGCGACTGCGGGGCGGCGGGTTGCTGCTCGGTTGCGGTGGTCCTAAGGCGTCGAGGTACTGGTGGCAGCCAGAGGAGCTCGTCGGAAGGAAACTCGGCGGGTGGCGGCGGATAGGCAGTGGCTCAACGGTGTTGGAGACGACAGCGGTGGGGGTCGTGGTGGTGGGGTTAATGGTGGTGGCAGCTGGGTTCGACGGGGGTTTTATAGGGAGGCGGTGGCCGTCGGTTACGGGAAGTCGACGAGGCGGCGATTTCGTCTGGGAGGTGAACGGTCGCAGGGAAAGAGTAATGGCCGGCGGCGGAAGCAAAACGGCCGCGGGGGTCGGGTTTTGGTCGGTTACTGTAGCAATTACAGTATCAGGTCGGGTAGTGGGTCGGGTCGGGTTCGGATCTGACCCGATCCATTAGGGTTAGGGTCGGGTACGGGTTAGCGGGTACGGGTCGGGTTCAAATCCGACCCGTTAGGGTTGGTTTAGGTTGGGTTGGTTTAATAATAAACCGGTTTGGTTCGGTTCAGGTTGGTTTATTTTGGTTTATTTAAAAATATTGTTTTTAGGTCTTTAAAAAAAGTTTCTGTGCCCAATAAATTCCAAAAAAATTACAGTATGTCTAATTCTTCATTTTATACTCAAAAATATTATTTTTATAATATTTTAATATTTAATTTTAATACTTAAAAATATTTAATTCAGAAGAACATTTATTTTAATTAGTTAAAAATTCCAGAAAAATCTGAAAACTCATTTTTAATTTCTAAAAAAAATCCGGGTGTTTACAATCTACCCCCTTAAAAGGATTGTGTCCTCACAATCAAAGAATTAACTACTAAATAAAATTTAAATATGGTAACTATAAGAAATGTTTAGGTCATACATGCATCTTCGAATAGGTGAGGATAACGCTGGCATATGATATCCTCTCGTTCCCAGGTAGATTCGTCGGGGGAGTGGTGTTTCCAGGCTACTCGGACCAGTCTAATCGTCTGACCTCGTAATATCTTCTCACGAAGTCGAGTATCCCAACTGGCTGCTCTTCATATCTCAAGCTAGGGCCTACTGCAATCTCAGAATAATCGACTATGTGGCTTGGGTCAGTCACGTACCTCCTCAACTGTGAGACATAGAATACATCATGTACTCCCTCTAAAGATGGGGGTAATGCAAGACGATATGCCACCTCAATAATACGCTCCAAAATATCAAATGGCCCAATGTACCTTGGGCTCAGCTTGCCTCTGCTTCCAAATCGAATAGTACCCCGAGTAGGTGAAATCCTCAAGAATACATGCTCTCCTTCTTTGAATTCCAAGGGTCGTCTATGTGTATCAGCCCAATACTTTTGTCTGTCCTGAGATGCACGAAGATGATTCTGAATTTGCTTCACCTTCTCTACTGTCTACATCACTAACTCTGGACCCAGTATTTGACGCTCGCCAACGTCACTCCAACATATCGGTGATCTGCACTTCCTGCCGTACAAAGCCTCGAATGGTGCCATCTGGATGCTCGCCTGGTAGCTGTAATTGTAAGAGAACTCCACCAAGTACAAATGGTCTTCCTAAGACCCTTCAAAGTCTAACATACACGATCGTAGCATATCCTCCAGGATTTGAATCGTGCGCTCCGACTGACCATCTGTCTGTGGATGGTAAGCAGTACTGAACTTAAGTCGGGTACCCAGACTCTCTTGCATGCTTCTCCAAAAATGGGATATAAATCTTGAGTTATGATCTGACACAATACTAACCGGTACTCCATGTAATCGTACGATCTGTCGTATGTACATGTCGGCTAGAAATTCCATGGAGTGTTCAACTCTAAACGGCAAAAAATGTGCCGATTTAGTGAGTCGATCCACAATAACCCATACTGCATCTTTTCTACTGGGGCTTCTTGGAAATCCTGTAATGAAATGTATAGTTATATGTTCCCACTTCCATTCTGGTATAGGAAGCGGCTGTAGCATACCAGCAGTTCTCTGATGTTCGGCCTTAACTTGCTGGCAGACCAAATATTTTGCCACAAATCGTACAATCTCTCTCTTCATTCCATGCCACTAATAATACTACCTCAAATCTCTGTACATCTTTGTTCCTCCCGGATGAATAGAGTACATGGAGCTATGTGCTTCAAATATCAACTTATATCTCAATTCCCCATTCGGAACATATAGGCAATTTCTGCACCTTAATGTCCCATCCTCATGGATTCGAAGTCTCGTCTGCGTGACAGCTTCCATCTTCTCTTTAAGTCTTCGAAATCTAGCATCTGTGGGTAATGCCGCATTAATCCTCTCCACTAGTGATGACTTTACTTCAAGATTCGCCAACAAGCCACTCTGTCTTGGCAAAATAATTTCTATCTTGAGCTCTGTAGATCCTTTAATAGCTGGGGATGCATCGTCAAGAAATAAGTTGTGGGCTTCCTGCTGAGTGTGTCTACTACGATATTCGTCTTGCCCGGATGGTACTGCAGATCTATATCAAAGTCGACCATCAACTCAAGCCAACATCTCTGCTCATATTGAGCTCTTTCTGAGTATATACATACTTCAGACTCTTGTGATCAGTAAAGATTTCTACCTTCTCTCCATAAAGATAGTGCCTCCATATCTTTAGTGCAAAAATTACTGCAGCTAGCTCAAGATCGTGCGTCGGGTAGTTCTTCTCATGGACCTTCAGCTGTCTCGATGCATAAGCGATAACTTTGCCATGTTGCACCAAAACACATCATAGTCCACTGCCTGACGCATCACTATAAACAATAAAGCCTCCCGATCCTGAAGGAAGAGTCAAGATCGGTGTTGTTGTTAATCGCCTCTTCAACTCTTCAAAGGCCTTCTGACAATCTTTCGTCCATACAAACTCCTGGTCTTTACGTGTCAACCGCGTCATAGGCTCCGCAATCCTTGAAAAATTCTCTACGAATCTCCGGTAATATCCAGCAAGTCTGAGAAAACTTCTCACTTCTGCAACTGATGTAGGTGTAGGCCAAGTTTCTATTGCAGCAACCTTCTCTGGATCAACTGATAGTCCTTCTTCTGAGATGATATATCCCAGGAAAGGCACCTTATCCATACAAAACTCACATTTACTGAGCTTAGCATATAACTTCTCATGTCTCAGCGTCTCTAGCACGATTCTGAGATGCTTCTCGTGCTCTTCGTGACTCTTGGAATATATTAAGATGTCATCAATAAACACTACTACAAACTTATCCAAGTACTGATGAAAAACTCTGTTCATCAAACTCATGAACACAACTGGCGCATTGGTTAAACCAAACGACATAACTAAGAACTTATAGTGTCCATACTTGATCCTGAAGGCTGTCTTCGGTATATCCTCCTTTCTCACTCTAATCTGGTGATAATCGAACCTAAGATCAATCTTTGAGAATACCCTAGCACCACTCAACTGATCAAATAGGTCGTCAATGCGTGGCAAAGGATACCGGTTCTTAATGGTTACAGTGTTCAGTACCCTGTAGTCAATATACAGGCGTACTGTCTCATCCTTCTTCGACACAAATAATATTGGTGCTCCCCATAGTGAAACACTGATCGAATAAAACCCTTCTCCAAAAGATCATCAACTTTCTCCTTCAATTCTACCAACTCCTTAGGTGCTAGCCGGTACACTAATGAAGTGATAGGCTCCGCTCTTGGAGTCAAGTCTATTGTGAATTATATTTCCCGATCAGGTGTTAAACCCGGAAGATCATCGGGGAATACATCCACAAACTCTGATATAACTCTTGGGTAACATGACTCCCCTTCTACAGATAGTATCCTAAGAGTAGGCTGAACACCTTGCTCTATGGTTCTCCGAAGAAACTTAAACTCTGGATGTCCAGGTGGTCTAAATATAACTCGTCCAAGCCTGCAATCTAGGGTCACATGGTACTGACTCAACCAGTCCATACCAAGTATAACATCATAATTCGGCATAGAAAATATCAAGAATTGAGCTTGCATCTCTCTTCCACAGACTACTACCTAACAAGATCTACAGATGTCACTAACTGGGATAATTACACCTCCCGTAAGAATTCTCTTAGTCTTCGGAAGGGGTGCGGTAGCTACTCTATGTGTGGCTACGAAGCTAGCAGCTATGAATGAAGGCGATGCTCTAGAATCAAATAAAGCTACAGCAGGTAACGAAGCTACTAATATAGTACCTGCTATAACCTCTCCTGCAGTAGCTTCCTCCTCAATAGCCAAAGCAAATGCATGTCCTCGTCCCTGAGCTGGACCTCTCTGCTGTCGAGCCTGCTGGAATAGTGCTGCCTGTGGTGACAAAGGTGGTCTCTGCTAATACCCTCCTGGAGCTGGTGGTCTAACTCCTCCAACTCCCGTCTGTGGTGCTCCCAATACTGGATAAGCTGGCCTCGGTGCTGGTAAAGCTGGTCGATCTACTATTGGTGCTCCCTCTCGGTGCTCAGAGCAGTCCTTGGTTGGATGTTAGTTAGATCTACAAATCAGGTATAGTCCCAACTTGCGTCTGCACTCCCTCTCGATATGGCCTACCTTGCCACAATAGTGACAAGTAGGAAGGGATAGGGCTCTTGGTGCTGCTCTCTGAGGAGGGCTCTTGGTGCTGCTCTCTGAGGTAGATTCCTCTGGGGTCGCTTTGTAGACTCCTCGTGTGGTGCTCTGGATGGTGCTGATGTGAATGGCCACTTCAGGCTGGACTCCCTCCTGGTGACGCGCTCTATGCGTCGTGCTGTTGCAAGTACGTCTGTGTATGAGGTAGATACAACAGATCCAATCAATCTCTGAAGCTCAAACCTGAGTCCGTCGAAGAACTTCTCCGCATTCTCTTCTTCTGTTGGAATTAGAGTAGGGGCATAGTGACTCATTCGAATGAACTTCGTATTGTACTCTTCTACCGTCATATTGCCTTGAATAAGGCGGTTGAACTTGTCTCGAAGTTTCGACCGAGCAATAGCTAGAATATACATCTTCTGGAAGAGTCTAGAGAACTCTTCCCAAGTAACTCGGTCTGGTCCGAGCTGCCTCTCTTCAGATAGCCACCAATAGTGCGCATTGTCCGTCAACTGCATCCTGACGGCAGTCATCCATCACTCCCTCGGAAGTTCAGCTGCTTTCAACTGGTATTGTGTGTTTGTGAGCCACTCGTGAACTTCAGTGGGCTCCTCCTTGCCAGAAAAGGTACGAGGCTTCAGCTGAAGGAAATCAGTGATAGATCCCGCCGATGGTCGCCTAGCTGGTGGGTTCGCCTGCTCCAGTGCAGTTACTAGGCTATTCCTCAAATTCTCTGCCTCATGACGCTGAGCCTCTTATTGAACCTGTTGTTGGGCTTGCATCATGGCGTAAAACATTTGAAACATCTGCTGCCCGTCCATAGCTTGCCGTGGTAGAAAAACAGACATGTGTGGAGTGAATTGCGGCGGTGGTAGAATGTCATCATGCCGAAACCTTGAGGTATGCTAGGCCGTTTGATTGCTTTGAGCTGATTGTCCTCTATTTTCTGGTGTTACTCCGTCATCATAGGTGACCACAGCATCTTGTGGTGTACCTAAGGGATTCTCGTCACTGGTTCTTGGATCCATTATTCTGCATAAAAAAATAAACTATGAGAACGCACAGAGGAATCAAAACAGGATACAAGTCAAGAATTAATTCAAATCCGATATAGAGATCAAGAATGATTCAATTCATGGATGAGATCCTAAAACTTATCCTATCTTTATTGTAGGCTTGCTCGGTCCCTTAGTTGAAACCAAAATAATTTAGTCGTAGACCTGCATGGGCCACCACAAAAACTATGTCATGCCCTAGTCCCAAAATACCGAGGGACTAGCCACGTGGCTATGGCCAGCAGCACACTCTAATGGGCAAACCCAATTTAATGGACCCATCAAAGTGTACTTAAGCTGTAAAACATCAATAAAAGTCTATTAAACATGTCACATTCTAATCTCATCCATGGAATATAAATACGAACAATATCATCATTGTCACGGCCCAGTCCCAAAATACGTAGGACTAGGACACGTAAGCATGACAGCCGTATGTATATGGCAACTCCAATATATGGAAACTATAACACATACGTACGCTGTATTATGAACAATAATTCACAAGTGGTATATTTTTACAAGTCACAGGACATAACTAAATCTCATCCACAGAATCAAATATAAATGAATAACCAATCAACTATATAACTAAATCAAGTATACCATGCTTGATAATAACAAGTAGTTGGGTGGAGACAAATCCACTACCAAACTAGAATATAAAAGTAACCACAATAATAATATCAACTAATGAACAATGAGACTCGAAGAGAAGACCTCCTCGAAATTAAGTAGCAAGTCCTGAACCGCGCTCCTGCGAATAATCATGGTCGTCTACACCTGGAAAGGGACCAGGTCCTCAGAGGGACATAACAAGATACATAGAAGCATGCCAATAAAGTACTGAAAATAAACATCCAATGGGTCGCCTAACCATCTATGTGAATGCATTTTGAGAACAACTTTCCAACAAGTGGGCTATCTGGCTAAAATGGGATTGGCATTATTCTCTTGGAGATTCAGGGGCCTACAAAGCATGTCGTCTTTTGAACGGCAGAGGTCGCCTGATAATATATAATATATAGTAGTCATCATGATCGTGCATCTCCAGCATAGCGTACGGGTTACACAAGAAAAGTGCAAAGAAGCCCAAATGCCTTACTTGTTGTTCTCCCCACCCCATGCTCTAAGCATGTCACATCCATGAGACGATAATACCTCTAATAACTGCCAAGTCTTCTAGCATGCAAATTCTATCAGCAGTTATTCCCTATCGCATGTCCCATACGTACAAGAGGCCAGCCTGTCACGCAAGTCCGTGTCCTATATGAGACTCACACTCGTGTAACAGATGTGTCACGACCAATGAAACCTAATAATGCCTCATGATAATGGGGTGGTCTCATAAACTAGGTCCACATGCATATATATAATAAAAACAGAATACGACGTCACCGTCGTTGCACCCAAGTTATCCTTGGAAGTTTATATAGCAGTTTAAAATATATGAACTAAATAGGCAAAAATAAAATACATGCATCATATGGAATGTAAATCACAGTACAAAGGCAAGGTATACTTGCCTGGCAAGAAAGCTGCGTAGTGTCAATAACCTGCTCCTGAAGTCTCGTAGAACAATCCAAGGGTCCTATATACATATAATATAATACAGTACAACATCAGCCATTACACTAGCACATACACAACTATAATTACCTGAACTCAGAGGGACGCTAGGGGTGATACTGGCCATCTAGCAGGGTCAATTGTGCTTCTAATTACGCGGGTGTCATGTCCTCACTGTTGTATAAAATCAAACAATTAACTAACACTTGTCTAACCAGTACGTCGGTGTACACAAGGCAGACAATTCTCTAATATCAGGGTCACATGGTCAAGGTAAATACGGGATCTCCATCATTAACACTAGGGTCTCACAACAATATATTATAGTCACACCTAGTACTAGCATTTAATTACTTATATAATGTATATATGTATATACCAATTAATTATCCTACACACACGCACACTAGTCATTAGGTTAACTGACACGGTCTAAACTCATAAAAACTAAACTGAACCACGAAGCAATACTAATCACAAGCACACATAAAATAAAAGAAGAGGGACAGGTCCGAACCTTGGGGTTAGCGTACACGGGCACGAGTATCAAGGGTGACTGCTGCAGGTCATCTTCGGCGAGGGTGACGGGTCCATAATGACGACGATGATGGTGATGATGATGATGATGATGATGATGGTGATGAGGATTGGTGATGATGAGGGTGATGATAATGGAGGTGATGATGGTGATGATGATGAAGGGGATGATGATGATGATGAACAGGGATGGCCGGAGGCTGCTGGAGGAGAGGCTCGACGGTCAAGAGGTGGACAGGAAAGAGAAGGAGTTGAAGTCGAAGGGGGTTGCTGTCGACGAAACCGTTCGGAGGAGACAGTCGGAAAGGTCGAGGAAGTCAGGTCAGGGAGAAAGGAGGTTGTTGCTCGGTGTAGTCGGGACATTCCGGGGTCCGGCAAGATGTCGGGGACGAGGGTGGTTGCAGATGGGAAGTTGTGGGCTTCTGGCGAGGAGGAGATGAAGTCGAGGGGCTATCAATGGCGGGGCTCGGGTGAGCGTGGTGTCGAGGAGCAGTCCGGTGGTGATGGCTGTGAGGTCGGGGACGACGACCTGCTGCTCAGGGAGGAGACGGCGGTGAGCAGCGGGGTGTCGGGGTCCAGTGAGACTGGACTTGGCTGTGGGGATGAGAGGAGACGATGGCGGTGGTCAGGGGCTTCTGGGTGACAGTGGTGGAGGTCAAGGTAGTCGGAGGTTCGACTGCTCCGGTCGGCTCAGGCGAGAGGGTGGTGATGGAGGAGATGATGAATAGGAAGGGGAGGGGTCGGCTAGGTGTAGGTTTTGGGTTTGGGTGAATGAATAAAAAGGAAAAAGTTGTATATATATGTATGTAGAAATAGGGTTGGGTGTTGACCTAGGTAGTTGAGCCTTGGTCAACATCCTCCTTGGGATGGGCTTGGCTTCACATGAAGATGTTTGGAGGGCTAGGATTGCATGGTTTCAAAATAGATGGCTAGGATTTGATGAGGGGGGAGGATGTTGTGTGTTGCACACTCCAAAAAATCATGAGGAAAATTTACATGAAGGAAAAATGGGTTTCTTCATGTGTTGTGTCCAATGGTGTGGACACCTCAATGCACTTTTGCATAAAAGTGCCCAACAATTAAAAAATTACACAAAGATAGAAATTGGATTAAATTAATTAAAATTAATACAAATGGTGTTCTAAAATTAATTAGAAGTACATGGGGTTAAAATTAGGTGGGACACAAGTGTCATATATGTAGAGGACTCAGAATAGAATATTATCATAAATTGGGTTGCACAAAAACGGTCAAGATTGTGTCTCCAATTTTGATTGGAAAGCACAAGGATACAAAGTTGGATTTATTTAGAATTAAATATAACGTCCGCGACGAATATCGTGCGACTAAAATGTAGCACAAGAGAGCATAATTACAAGTTACACAAAGGTCGAAATGGAAGACGGCCACGTCTAGGACAAGGGGATGAAATTCGTTGAAAGGTACAAGATAGTGTAGCGCTAACAATATCGAAGCAACGGTAAGGTGCACTAAGTGATATAAATATTGTAAAATCATCTAAAACGAAATGTTCTATTTCTAATTGGATTCAAACCAGCCATAGTCTCTCTATCTAAGCTAAGTAGCCTAAATTTGGTTGAGGGGATTTACAATCATAATGAAATATAAACCAACATCAAGTCTCAATAAAGTATCTCCGGGAATAACCCGATAATATGTCTGATACAGCAGTTTAAAAGAGTCTAATAACAGCAAAGACTGGGTATAGATAAAACAGATACTCAGGTGAAATCCTCGGCCATCACCTCATCCTCAGGTATTGGTTCAGCTTCAGTGTCTGCTCCTGCTCCTGTCCCGTATACCTCGGGATAGATCTCCTCTGCTATACCTGGGGACATAATTCGGATCCAGGTCCTCGGGGGACATAGCAAGGTACAAGAATAACTCAAGCCAAAATAAATGCAGTACAATAATAAATGAATCAATAGGGTAAACTATGTAACCAGCTATGTGATATGTAAGTGAGAGCATCACTAGTACGCAGCTGAGACCACTACAAGCTTTGTGTCGGGGAGCCGGTAGCAGTAATATCACGTAATGTGCCTAGCTCTAATGTAGAGTCTACGGCCTCACAATAATAAATATATATAAAAAATTAGCTTGTAGCATGTGTGTCTCTCCCCATCCAATGTAATCACACATCTCTAGTCCACGACGTCTCATGTCCATAACACGCAAGATCATATCTAATGCAGCAAGTCATATGATAACTATGGATATATATAAAGTCTATGTCACAAATCTTGTAGCCTATACATAATCACCAAGAATAACTCAAAATATTCTGTCTCATGAACAGTGTCAAGTGTCCTATGGTATGACGTACTTGATAATGCAAGCACGAAAATGTATAGGGTCACGATATCAATCTCTAGGTGACGTTACACAACTTCGCGTACGGCGTTGACACCCGAATTCTATTCTGACGTTAAGTAATATCACACGGTCCTAGGTTGAACATATATATCACAGAAATATATCAAGAGGATAATATAAAATAATTTGCTGCAAGTATGGAAAGGTACACTTGCCTAGGGTTTGAATACCAATATTTGCTCCGATATCCGAGGGATCTTCAAGTACTCCTCCAGTTGCTGAAATAAATATTACCATCATATTCAGAAGATATGAAATAGCTAGAATTGCCTGTTCATAAGTCCAATTTGGACACAGGGGCAAAATTGACAGTTTCTGGTCAAAGTGGGATCCACATGTGGCCTACTTCGCACCGAGAAACATATCAGAGACAAAATTCTCCAAATTTGTCAAACTTAGTGTCTACAAGTCCAGAACGATAATATAAATCCAATGGAATGTCCATAACTAGATTCCAATGAGCCGATCACAAAATCGCCAGTCAAGTGGAGCCGTGGGGCCCACGATACGAGATTTTGTCAACGTTCTCAGAATAGAACCAAACTTGGGTCACAGGACCAGCGTATTGCTACGAGTCCGATGGCGTAAGTTTCGTTTTAAAACGATGAGCGTACACAAAGTTACAACAAGTTTCAGAACAGGGCCGATACGGGACGTTGTCGACGGATACGCGTTGATTCCGGTGTGCACGCACATCCAAATCAACTTCTGCAAAATCCTATACGCCCGTATTGACGGTGCGCACCTTTCGGTAAAGTTTGCACATGACCAAGTCGCTTCGTTTAGCGGGGCGCACCCAGTTCCGGAAAAAATTAGGTTTTTAAAGACCAAGTTTTTGGTCAATTTCACCAACGAAATAATTATAATCTACAGCACCATAAATTAAACTAAAATAGGGTTTTAAAACTTGGTTATTGGTCTAATTAACTGTTTAAGTGAAATTTAGAATTATTTTACAGGTTGCACGCAAAAGGTCATAAACTTGCGAGTTCGGGATAATTTCTAATTTTCAGAAATAAGGGTAAATTTTTCTGTTTTGGCGTCGCAGTTTGCGACCGACACAGAACACGATACCCCAAATGAGTTGCACGAGTTTTGAGAGGGTCACGTAGCGAACGTGTCACTACAGACCGTTTGAACATCGACACGACGAGGAGAGAGAAATACTCATCGAGAAAAGGGGTCAAAAACGACTATGTTACGCACCCGGGGCGGCGCGGCGACTGCGGGGCGGCGGGTTGCTGCTCGATTGCAGTGGTCCTCAGGCGTCGGGGTCCTGGTGGCGGTCGGAGGAGCTCGTCGGAGGGAAACTCGGCGGGTGGCGGCGGATAGGCGGTGGCTCGATGGTGTTGGAGACGACAGTGGTGGGGGTCATGGTGGTGGGGTTGATGGTGGTGGCAGCGGGGTTCAACGGGGGTTTTATAGGGAGGCGGTGGTCGTCGGTTACGGAAAGTCGACGAGGCGACGGTTTTGTCTGGGAGGTGAACGGTCACAGGGGGAGAGTAATGGCCGGCGGCGGAAGCGAAATGGTCGCGGGGGTCGGGTTTTGGTCGGTTACTGTAGCAATTACAGTATCGGATCGGGTAGAGGGTCGGGTCGGGTTCGGATCCGACCCGATACAATAGGGTTAGGGTCGGGTACGGGTTAGCGGGTACGGGTCAGGTTCAAATCCGACCCGTTAGGGTTGGTTTGGGTTGGGTTGGTTTAATAATAAACCAGTTTGGTTCGGTTCGGTTCAGGTTGGTTTATTTTGGTTTATTTAAAAATATTGTTTTAGGTCATTAAAAATAGTTTCTGGGTCCAATAAATTCTAGAAAAATTATAGTATGTCTAATTCTTCATTTTATACTCAAAAATATTATTTTCATAATATTTTAATATTTAATTTAAAAATATTTAATTCAGAAGAACATTTATTTTAATTAGTTAAAAATTTCAGAAAAATCCAAAAAAAAATTCAGGTGTTTACACGTCATACCACAGCGGCAGGTTTGGACGTATAAAGATGGATAACAAGGGGACGGCTGTAGTTGTAGGCATTGGTGGTTTGCACTTGACAACAGAGCTTGGTGGGAAGCTTGTTCTCAAGGATGTACGACATGTACCGAGTTTGCGCTATAACTTGGTTTAGGGAGGCTAGCGGATATGGCTGTCACAGTTTATTTGGGGACATAGATTGGATGCTTATGAAGGGTTCTCAGCTACTAACTCTAGGAGATTTGTGTTGTGGCATGTACAGGCTCAAGCCGCTGAGGTGTACTGGCAGGCCACAAACACCGGATGGAGGCTCGAGGGGTATTCGACAAGAGGTGGATCATCGAAAACTTGTCTTGGAGGGGCTTTGAGATACTTTGAGGGATAAAGAGGATTCAGTTAGTCGAGACAAAGCGACAAATGGTGATGAGTCAAAGATTGAGGGTCAGTCTGTCGGTCCCATGACAATTGGTAGGTCTCCAGGTAGGGGTTGCTTCATGGATCCGATTTTAGCGACGGATGATTTGTCAAAGCTTCACGGAGCGACATTGGTTTCAGCAATTCAAGGCCAAGGAGGAGATCAAGGTTTGCAGCAAACTCAATCTGAGACAGTAGAGTCATCATTCACACAGTTCAGGGGAAGCTGCGGGTCATCGACGGTACAGTACGTGATATTCTGTTCGAGGACGCATGTGTATGGGGGAGCTTCAAGTTCGGACACAAAGGTAGACATATTCAGGAGTTTGAATCTCGGGAGAATCGTACCGTCTGCTTGGTTGGGCCAACTAAGGGTGAAGAAGCTCGTCGGAACATTAACACCTTTCGGTGGAAGACGGAAGTCGGGGACATGCAACCAAGACTCACGGTGAGGCTGATTGTCAGGGACTTCAGTCTTGGCCGTAGTGCATGAGGTGCTACGCATGGCAGCTAGCATCGACGTGACGGTCGAGGAGCTAGAGATAACGGAAGATGCAAAGCAACTCAGGGGATCGGAGATCGATGGCATGGGGGAACAGGATGTCTGTCGTGGGGCGACAGGCATGGAGTCCAGTTGATGAGCCATGGAGCCAACACCTCTCATCAGACTAAAGGAGGAGATTATTGGGAATCAAGTCTGCTGAAGGGGACAGAGTTTGGTCCGAACTCGGTCCCTGGCCGAGTTCGGGCCGAACTCGGTGTGGTGTTCCAGAACCTCAAAATCGAAGTCGGTCCGAGTTCGGTGTCGACGGCGGCTGCTAGAGTTTCGGAGTTTTTATGTTATATTTTGGACCGTTGGATGCTAGTGGACGGCTGGATCTTATGGTTGGCTATTTTTAGGGTTTTCTAACCCTAAAATAGGTTTCTTATCCTATAAATAGGGAGGAGGGTGGAGGCATAAACGAGAAGCACAATATTGAAGATTCGGGGTGCTCGTCCACAAAAAATCTAAGAGAAAGCCCGTGCTTTGCTCTTAGGACTTCGCCATCCAAGACAGAAGGAAGAAAGAGATCTAATCGAGGAGTCGTCGTCAACTTCGGTTAGGAAGATTGCTACGGGTTGGTGAGTGATTTCAATTGTAATCTTCTGTCTTTCTTCTTGAGTGTGGTGAGGGGGTTGAACCTATTAGGGCAAAGGGTTTCAACATTAGTTCTTTACAATAATTTTATCTGAGTTATAAAGGTTGGAATTTGTCACCGCCATATACTTGTCTTCATCTATGCTTGATATTCGTATATTTGTTTGTTATCTCAGGTGGGTTGGCAAAGCGCTTCTTCTGCTGCGTGCCCAACAGGAAGAGAAGGGGAGGCAGCGACAAGCTTGGGAAAGTAGAGGTAGGAGGAGCATAGGAGAAAAGGAGGGCTCGAGTACCCTGGGAAAGTGGAGAGAGAGAGAGAGAGAGAGAGAGGGAAATATTTTTCAGAACAAAGTTTGTTCATGCTCTCTAAAAACTGTGTTTTAAAGTTGATTTTAACAATGATAAATTAAATATGAGTTAATCTAGGGTGTTTATTAAAAATTTAAATGAATAATGAACCTACACTAACAAGTTACCAATAGGTCAAAAGTGAAATACTGTATTAAATAATATTTTCTACTCTAGTCATATTACAAGAAAGTCATTTTAATCCGAACCATTGTATCAAGAATGAATGGTTCTAATTTTGCATGTATCGATACAATTTTTTGGACGTTTGTATTAAAGAATTTTTCACACACACACACACACACACATATATATATATATATATATATATATATATATATATATATATATATATATATATGGAGGGATCGAAATTCCCATATTTTTTACCCCATAATATTTCCTATTTCATAGTCGTTGAATTTTGTTTAAGTCATCTAATCTTAACCGTTGGTTTGAACCATTCAAATCAATGGTTAAGATTATATGACTTAAATAAGATCCAACGTTTGCGATCATGAGGATGCTTGGGGATGAAAATGGGAGATCCCGATCTCTCTCTCTCTCTCTCTCTCTCTCTCTCTATATATATATATATATATATATATATATATATATATATATATATATATATATATATATATATATATATATATATAGGGTAAACGGGATATGAGCCATAGTGCTCATATTCCTACATGAGTCATGCACATGTGGACCAACATGAATAGAGTATACTAGTGCATATGGGTGCACATGGGATGTAGTAGTCTATTCCTATTGGTCCAAATATGCATGGCTCATATAGAAAAATAAGTATTATGGCTCATATCCCGTTTATCCATATATATATATATATATATATATATATATATATATATGATAAAAGGGATATGAGCCATAGGCTCATATTCCTACATGAGCCAATGCACATATGGACCAATAGGAATGGAGTATACTAGTGCACATGGGTGCACATTGGATGTAGAAATCCATTCATATTGATCCACATGTGCATGATTCATATAGGAATATGAGCCTATGGCTCATATCCCGTTTACCCATATATAGCCACCTTCTTGTATGGGAATAACTTATGGAAAAAACTTACGGGATGATTAAACCAAAATAAAATTTGTCTTACGAAAATAAAACAAAAAACTACAAACAAAATTCATACATATATTTGTCTTTCAAATTTCTCTCTTTTTAAAAATATTTAGAGAAGTTTTGGCACCCCACTTTTTTTACCATAATTTAAGGTTCACCCCACTGCTTTACCATAATGTGCGAACCCCCCACTTTTGACAAAAATTGTCTATGATCGACGGTTAACTCGTTTGACCAAATATTTTTGACCAAAATATCCCTTCTTCGTCTTATTTCCCGCACGCTCATCTCCTCCCCAACAGCCCCCTCCCCACCACGCGTCCCACGCCCCCCCCCTCCCCGTCGCGGACATCCAAAGCCCCCCTTTTCTCTCCCCACTCTTTCATTGGTCGCCCAAGTCTAGCAGTGACATCAGCTAGCAACAGCAGTAGCGTCGGCGGCCGGCGCGCGACGGAGAGGTAGGTAGGGGGTGCGCCGGTAGGAAGGACAGCGGAGGCCGAGAGGGGGCATGCACGGGGGCAGTGGGGGCTGAGGGGGGCCACACGGCGCAACATGGGGAACGCACGGGGGCAGTGGGGGCCGGGGGGGGGTGCGGCGCTGCAGGGTGCTTACTCCGGTGGACAGCGACGGGGGCATTTGGAGGTGCGCGGTGGCCGGAGCGCACATTGGGGAGGGGCACCGCGGGAGGGGGGGAGGGGCGGGGAAGAAGACGAAGGAAAATATTTTTGTCCAAAAACTTTGGTCAAAAGAGTTGATCGTAAGTTGGAGACGATTTTCGACAAAAGTTGGGGGGGAGGGGAGGGAGGGGATTCGTACATAATGATAAAGTAGTGTGGTGCACATTGAATATGAGTAAATAAAGTGGGGTGCAATTCAAATTTTCTCAAAAAAATAAATCTCTCTTTTTAAAAAAATTAATCTATTTATATTTAAAAAACAAAAAATAAATTTATTGTTAATTTAAATTTTATTGTTGTTTTTAGTTTTAGTGTTAATTTTAAAACTAAAATTAAAATTAACACTAAAATTAAAATTAACACTAAAATTAATATTAAAAATAAAATAAACACTAAAATTAATATTAAAATTAATATTAATATTGAAAATAAAATTAATTTTAACATTAAAAAATTAAAATTAAAATTAACATTAAAATTAATATTAAAATTAAAATTAAAATAAATATTACCATTAATATTAAACTTAAAATTAATATTTTAAAATATTTTTTTAATGATAGATTTATTTTTAAAGATAGATTTTTTCTAATATTTACTTAAAAAGATAGATTATTTTTTAGATTTATTTAAAAATATAAATATATCTGTATTTTAAAAAATAAAAATAAATCTATTTATCTCTATTTTAAAATAAATAAATAGATAAATCTATATCTATTTTAAAAAATAAATCGATGGATATTAATTTTTTTAAGATAGAGATTGATTTATTTTTTTAAAAAAGAGAGAAATTTAAATTTTTGAAAGAGAAAAAATTGAAAAAGAAATATATGTACGGATTTTATTTCCGAAAGAGATTTTAGTTTTATTGTTTTATTTTACAGAAAATTTACTGTAGCAAAATTAATTTATATTAAATTAATGCAAACGAAACAAGTTTATCCAAATTAAAAATAAAGAAACAGTCCGCCAACGCAGTTGGCGAAAAACAAACACTATAACACGTGGAATTGCAGCAGCAGACGTGCAGACAAAGCAGAAGCAGGCAGAAGCAGACGTGGAGCAAGCAGTGGGACCCGCAGCCTATTTTTTGCCAACTTAGTTGGCGGATAAGTGCAGTGGGGCCGGCGGGTCGGTTGGGTGTGGTTTGGTTTGGTTTGATTTGATTTGTTTTATTAGTTCTTTCTTATTTAGTTATGTTTTGGTTTTTTTTATTTAGTTTTTTTTTCTTTATTTGTTTTGTTTTGGATTTTGATTTTTTTGATTTAGTCTTTTTTTCAGTTTAGTTTTGGATTTTTGTTTCAAAAAATTTACTCAAACAAAATAAATTGTAAATAAATTAATTGTAACAAAATAATTAGGAATTTTTTATAAAAAACGGTTTGGTTTTTTTTTGGATATCTATATTATCTTTTTTATTTAGCTAAAGAAATATTTAAGGATATATATTAGCTTTTTTATTTAGTTTAGTTTTGGATTTTGAATTTTTTTTACTTAGTTTTTTTTTCATATTAAAGTTTATTTTAATAAGAAAAATAACTAATATTTAGTTTTTACTTAGTTTTGTTTCTTTACTTAATTTTTTTTTCTTTACTTAGTTTTTTTCTTTTTTTCATATTAAAGTCTATTTTCATATTAAAGTTTAGTTTTATAAGAAAAAACTAAATAAAGAAAAAAAACTAGTATTTTTTTGTTTCCTCTATGGCTTAGTTTATTTTAATGGTTTTTTCTATATGAAGAAGAAGAAGAAGACTAAGTAAAGAAGAAAGACAAATAATAGGTTGGGGAATAGTTTGATTTTTATTTGGGTTTGAAATTGGGTCTGGGTCTATGGATTGGTGTTAGTTTATGAGTTGGTTTATGACACAATAGAAGAAGATGTATCAACCAACCAAGAGAATAAATGCATTGGCGCAGATTTTCTGAGAAAAGTTATAAGTTCATTGATGTAATTTTATTTCTAATATATAAATTTCTAATAAAACCTAGAAGTACAAGATTTTTATTCTCTGCCTCTAGCCATCCTGTCATAATACCTACGAGGCCTTGGCCAAGTCTATTTCTTCTTGCTATTGTATCCTCGGGTCTCTCCCCTGGCAATGGTTCCCATGGGTCAAATTTATCAGTCTCCCGTGTCTGCACGGACGCTCCAGGAATACGTCCGTCATTTTGGCTACCCATCTGTACAATTATGGTTGTCAAAACACATATTTTGGCTGCCCGTCATTTTGTACGTTATATAACTTAAATTCTCTAAATAAACACTAGTATCCTAACATTTAAAAAATAAAAACTAACATAAAATTATTGCATATACAAATGAGAGTATAAATGAAGGAGAATAGAATAGAGACCTTCAACAATAAGGATTGTGTGTGCTCACAAGGACTACTGTGTCAACTTGCAAAGGAGAGAAAATGAAGGCTGCTCGAATTGCTGCTATGTGCTCACAAGGACTGCTGTGTCTTACTTCTTAGTGCACTATGTTCTTCTTCTTCCTCCTCTTCTTATAACTTACTCCTACCACCAACTTCTCCTCTTTATTTTATTACTCCTCTCCTTTACTTCCTTCATCCTCTGTAATACTTCTCTACTTTACACATCTCTGACTCCTGTAACGACCCGCTCCGCTCAACCCGGAGGGCCGATTTAAACGGCACAAGTGTAGCGAACCGACCCACCTTGCTCAGCGAGATGGATTATTCGATGCAAAGGCCTTCATACTTGGATCTTCAAATAGAGTCAAACTTAGGCTTTCAGAGGCGCACTCGGAGTCTCGCTCGACCGATGTGACTCATCGCTAAGGTGGCTGGCCCCGGTGAACCTGTCTCTACTTAGCCGTATACTAAGAAAATGAATGATACATGCTAGTTTTCAGGCGATAATCTTTGCATGCTAATAAAAGAGATGAACGCACATAGCTAAGGGGATAATCCCGCCTTATCATTGTATAGAACATGGAGATCTTACTTGTTATTTGCGTAGTCGGGCTTATTGAGTTAAAATGTAGTAGTTTCTTATATATGACACAAAAGTAGTTTGAGTTCATACTGAGGCGTTGCACCACACAGAACATGACACGGGATAGAGTATAATCATGTTTCATACATAGACGAGAAAGACTATCAAGTAGTTGTTCCGAGTTAGGAGAAGGAAAGAAAAGAAAGTACTCGGGATACGCAGATCACCGAGACAGTCTTTAATCAGGGAGCTGCATAAAGAAGAAAGATTCGAGTGTATTCCTCGGCACAGATCGAACCGAGTTGTTCCTTGGCTAGGATTGGAAGTGGGGGAGTAGTTGCATGGTCACGGACAATTGGCTGCGTACCAGGTAGAGATGAGTCCTCGACATGAATGCTAAGGCATCCGAATCGTGTTAGCCTAGGAGGACAATGCCAGTATAGTCCTGGTAATACGCTAGATGATGACTAGCGGGCGAGAGCGGGATATCCAACAAGGCTTGCTACCGACCTGGATGGGCGTCGACTTGGTTGGGGAGGCCCAACAAGGCTACCAACCAAGCTGGGAAGACAACCGTCTATCACAGATCATGTCCAATATGGCTAACAGAGCCAGTGACCTTCATATAGATAAGTCATATTTGTATAGCGGCTATCCACATTCAGAAGAGGAGTAACAAGAAGGAGTACATTTGCACGATATTCCGCATAATTAGAATGGATGCACGTTAACAAACAAAGCTCAAGTAGAACGGGTTTGTGGCAGAGACACAACATAACACTTGGACTTCATAAATGTTCTTTGTTATTCAATAAGATCATTATTATATTGCGGCATATGACAGGAAAGGCTGAATGGTAAGAAATGGTAAGACGAACTCAATTGTTCACTATTATGACACTCTTGATCAGACACGGATATTACTTTCATTATATTGCCATGTAACTGATCCTAAGAAAAAAGACTAGAAAGACAACGAAATCAGTCGGTGCACATAACTAATGAACGTGCTTGTTTTGTGGCGTGGGCGAGAGGCCTCCCCACTAGTGCATTCAATGTACTGACACCCAACCAGTCTGCATGCAGGGTGCAGGGGGAAACTCGTACGGATTCGGAGATTGCTTAACGTAATAAGGTGCCGGACTGCACTTGACGTCTTGGAGCGTGGCGCGTGGACCAGGAGCTCACATATAGGAGACATAATATATGGAAACATCATCATCCAGATCGTTTGAATTAGTTCTAAGCCTAAGGGCATATTCATTGTAGAGAGAGAGAGAGAGAGAGAGAGAGCATAAGCGACTTGTAATCTCAGCCTAGCGTCGCTTGTAATATTTACTTTATATCAATAAAGAGCTTGATTTGGATTCAATACTTGTGTTTATTCTATGTTTTCGCTATGGCGACTCTACGAACTAGTTATCAACGACCGTTTCGGTATTTGTCTCACGTGGGCGCAACTCCAGGCTCGTGCGGCATCGCGTCCCGATAGAAACGATCATCCTGCGGGAGCGCTGACGCGGCGATTCACGCCTAGCGGGGACGGCCGATTCCTGCGGGAGATCCAGACGTGACATTTTGGTATCAAAGCATGACTTTATGTCCTTGGAATTTATTTCGATTCTCTCAGTTTTGAACTTGTGTATTGAAAGAGTGATAGGTACTCTCTCTCGATGTTCGATGAATGTTCCATACAATAAGTCTAAATATTTTTGAAAAGTGCTTTTGAATGATATGATTGCTTGAACGGGATTATGATGTGTGGGCATTTGCGAGTCATGCTTTCATGGGAATAAACTTATGTTAGAATATGCGAGTTACATGTGAACCCGTATGTCTATACGAGAACACGAAGCGAGTTAGTGTGCGAGATAGAATATCGTTCGGACAGTTGTCTATGCACACAGCCTTTTGGCCAAGTTGAGTTGAGTATCGTGTGCCAAGACCCTTGGTGCTAGTGAGTTACAGCGAGATTTAGGTATCGTTCAGATAAGAATAAAGTCAGACTTAGAATGAAAACATATAGAGATGTCAACGGAGTACCCCCTAAGGCGAATAATGGAAATTGTGTTGGATTTTCAGATATAGTTTGGACGGTTATTCATAGCGATAAGTTATGATTCAAAACATAGTTTATATGGAGGACTATCGATAGGGGTACATACAAGGCTAAGATCGTTAAGGCAGCACATAGGGACCATGTTGAAGTTCTAAGGAACAAATCGGGAATACGAGTGAAGGATGCGAACGCGATTCATGAGTTATTAGGATGACTCGATTCCTGAGTGGTGTATACGATAGGTCCCATGTTCGAATATGCGAATTAAGGATAGAATGAGTTATAAAGATTCATAGAGTATAGCTTGTGTCATGCCCCGGCCCCGAGGGCCGCCCGGACCACCGCCTCTCCCCGCCGTCGGGATCACCGGACGCGAACCACCGCACCTCAGCGCACCGGATGTGAATCACCGCGCCTCGGCGCTTCCCCGATGGGGCGAGGAATGTGTGGCCAGTTTGATACCGGAACGTGATATCGTGCGAGCCTGGGGTTGCCCCCACACAGGGCCATATCGTTAGAGTTTGTTTGGCTATCATCGCATCAATCGAGTAAGCAGCGGAGGGACATTATTGCAATGCAATGCATTTAGCCAACTGAGTTATTTGGGACAATTCGAGGGACTTGGGTTTCCTTTAGCAAAGGCATCATTCCATACATTATGCCCCTTTATACGATAGCATTCAAGAGGCAACAATCGAAACCAGGATTCTGGGTCTTAGGGACTGAGGTGTCACGTCCCAGTCCCAAAAATATACGTAGGACTAGGACACGTAAGCATGCCAGCCGCATGGATATGGCAACTCCAATATATGGAAACCAAATCCATACGTACGCTATAGTATGAATATCAATCCACAAGTGGTATAAAATGTAATACAAGTCACAGGGTAAAATCTAAATCTCATCCACCAAAATCATATAGAAATAAATAAACAGTACCTATGAAACTAGATCTCAATGAGAAGTATCTAAGGATGATAGTTGGATGGAAACAAATCCACTACCAACTCAAATGGAAAAGTAAATACAATATGAGTACAACACAATCAAGCCCAATATAAGTATACCGGCTATTGATCACGGCTCGAAGAGAAGACATCCACGAAGCATCTATAACCATCCGAATCTGCGCTCCTGCAAATACTCAAGAACAGGTATACCTGGCAGTGGACCAGGTCCTCAGAGGGACATAACAAGATACTTAAACACATGCCAATGAAGTACTGAAATAAATATCCAATGGGTCGCCTAACCATCTAAGTGAATGCAGTTAAGAACAACTTTCCCCACAAGTGAGCTATCTGGCTGAAAACCTGGGATTTGGCATGGTTCTCTATTGGAGATCCAGGGGCCTAAAAAGGCACGGCGTCTTTCGAACACCGGAGGCCCGCCTGATAATAATATAATATATAGTGGTCATCACCACCCGTATCTCCAGCGGAGAATCCGGGCGCACAATAGAAAAAGTGTAAAGGAGCTCAAATGCGGTACTTGTTGTTCTTCCTACCCCATGTTCTAAGCATGTCACATCCATGACACGATAACACCTCTAATAACTGCCAAGTCTACTAGCATGCAAAGTTTCTAACAGCAGTTATTCCTAACGCACGGTCCACACGTACAGGAGGCCAGACCTGTCACGCAGTCCATGATCTATATGAGACTCACACTCGTGTAACAACTGTGTCATGGCCCATGAACCTAATGGTGCTACATGATAATGGGGTAGTCTCATGAACAAGGTCAATGCAATACATAAATAAAAACATATCGCGACGTCACCGTCGCGAGCATTTTATATAACAATTAAAATATGTGAACTAAAGACAGAAAATAAAGATGCGTGCAACATATGGAATAAGAATAACAGTACAATGACAAGGTATACTTGCCTGGCAAGGAAGCTGCAATATACCAATAACCTGCTCCAGAAATCGCGTAGAACAATCCAATATCCTATGTACACATAAATATAATATAATAGAATCATTAGTCATTACACTAGCACATACTCAACCACATTTACACTGGACTCAGGGGGTATACTAGGGGTAACACTAGTCATCTAACACGATCAATTATGCGTTGAATTGCGCGGTGTCGCATCTTCAAGTACTGTACGAAATCAGTCAGTCAACTGACAGGTGTCTATGCCAGTACGTTAATGTACGCAAGGCAGACAAATTCACAAGTTCTTAGGGTCAACATGGTCAAGGTAAGTATGGGATAGTCTACGATGTCCTAGGGTCATACAGTCTGAATATTTAGTCATAATTATCAATTAGCATTTACTTACATATATATTCATATAACTATATAATAATATAGCCATTAATTTATTTTAATTTATTTAATTCTGGAATAATTACTCTAAAATCTTATTTTAATCTTATTATTCTGATATTTATGTTAATTCCTAAATTTTGTCCAAAGAAACTAAATTTTATCAACTCGAGACTCATGGCACGCAAATCGAGGCGATCTGTTGACCAAAAAGTCAACCGATACAAACTCGACTTTCATGCATGATTTCCTATAGATTTCAGCATCAAAAACATACTAGAATTTACGGCTCGTCTGAATTCAAATTCTTTTGGGAATTATGGCACATACAAATTTTGTATTGTGCACCGATGGTTAAATTCTAACCTAGAAGTTCTACAGAATTAACAGTATGTAAATACTTCAAAATAAATTCTGGGAAAAATATATGTCGATGATCTCGACATTAGCTTTCCGTAACTTTAAACGGTTCGTGATTCTGATTCCTGGTTCTCCCGAAATCGCGAAAACATCGAAACACGTCTATTTTCGGACATCATGTGCTCTACGAATTTTTCAGAATTTAATACTCATAATTTCGTAAAAAAATTTATAAAAACAGAAAGCTAACCTCAATATCGTTCTAACAAAAAAACTGGAGCGCGTTTGGAGTCCGAAGCTAGGAGATATCGTCTTTTTAATTTGTCATAACTAGTGGAAAATGAGGCTGAATTTATGACGAATTTTGACTATTTTTGGAAGAAAAAGAGAGGAATATGGGGAAGAAAAATATGAAGGATGAGGTATTTATAATGGTGGACACTACTTAATTAAATACTACTAGGATTGGTTAATTTGGATAGGATTATGATGAATTTAAACAAGGATAGGATATGCATGAAGTTGATTTCCTTGTAGGTTCATGATTTGAATTAATTTAAAATAGAGTTTGAATTTATCTCAATAATTTATAATCTTAAATATAATTAAAGATAATACAAATAATTTATAAAATCTTATTAATATTTATTAACACTAAATTAGCATCTATCTAATATTAAGACTATATATATCCAAATAAATCCTAAATAATTAAAAAAATCTAAATAAAATTTTTAAAATTCTAAATAAATTACAGAAAATATAATTAAATATTTTAAACTAAAATAAATATTTTGTAGGAACGACATGCAAGTATGGTCGTATAGTAAATCATAGAAGTCCTAGAAATTTATGTTTCCTAAGTTTTAATTACCAAAAATTCTAGAAAAAAAATCTCCAAAAATCTAAAATAACTTAAAATAATTCTAAATAAATATTTATATAAGTAAATATACTAAAAAAAATTATTTTCTAATTAACTAAGAGAATACTCTAAATAAATTCAACATCTATAATAAATATAATAATATAAAATATACACAAATACCTATTTTGGGTGAGGGAGTTTATATGAGGCACGCCTATCGCTCCCTCGGACGATCCATTACCTGCAAGCAAGTAAACTATTAGTGGGTTAGCACTTTTATAAGTACTGGTGACATAAAATAACTGAACAGAAGCAAGCATTCACTAAAACCAATACTAAGTAATCATGTTATAAAACATTACATTACTAGTGATCTTTCTAGTTTTACCTATGTTCGTTTCATGCAGCAGAAGAACGGAGTCATATTACATTGTTTTGGAAATATCTTTAGAAAATAGAGTTTCATATTGAATAAGCAAGCAAGATAAGCCGTTCGTTCTGTTTCAGGGTGTGCACAACGTGTCTCGTGAGACTCTAGGGACAAATGCATAGCTAGACACACATGCACATCTTAGGGGCAGTCCTCTATCCAAGCCAACACAATGAACTAGCTATATGCAGGGCGGTCCCCGAGTATCTCAGGATCGGCAGCTGTTGGACCAGCATACCAATGACTCTTTATCTGATGCTAATGGCAGCTGTGACTCATGGTTGCTTTTCACTATCATGGTAGCAGCCGTGACACATGCAGTTCAGCTCTCCACCAATAGCCATAGTCC
Source organism: Iris macrosiphon (assembly GCA_036927795.1). Lineage (NCBI taxonomy): Eukaryota > Viridiplantae > Streptophyta > Magnoliopsida > Asparagales > Iridaceae > Iris > Iris macrosiphon. Next base: position 61,632,273 of record JAYESA010000018.1, read on the forward strand.
GACCGATGCGAATGCATGGAAATACTATCAAATAAACTTTAGTATGCATACGAGACGAACCATCAGACTACAATCTTATTGCGGGGGCAAGCCGCCTTATCTTTTGAACACATTCATGCACACGATATGGTTCTCTCGGAGCATAGGAGATAGTGAATATGTTCATGCAAACACATACTTAGACAGGGTCTCTTTAGTTAAGCAGACATATTCGTTTCAAAGACAAGCTAGGTGAGTTCGTTTATTAACATGCAAGGCAGGTTCTATCATTCTCTTATGAAAACATTACAAGCAAAAACTCATATTTTATTAAGGCGTGCAAGAATCAGAGAACGAAGTTCTGCCCACTCACCTTGATACATAATATCGACGCGGAGCGGGGCATTACATAATGTTCATTTCATGCAGCAGAAGAACGGAGTCATATTACATTATTTTGGAAACATCTTTAGAAAACAGAGTTTCATATTGAATAAGCAAGCAAGATAAGCCGTTCGTTCTGTTTTAGGGTGTACGCAGCGTGTCTCGTGAGACTCTAGGGACAAATGCATAGCTAGACACACATGCACATCTTAGGGGCAGTCCTCTATCCAAACCAACAAAATGAACTAGCTATATGCAGGGCGGTCCCCGAGTATCTCAGTATCGGCAGCTGTTGGACCAGCATACCAATGACTCTTTATCTGATGCTAATGGCAGCTGTGACTCATGGTTGCTTTTCACTATCATGGTAGCAGCCGTGACACATGTAGTTCAGCTCTCCACCAATAGTCATTGTCCGACCGATGCGAATGCATGGAAACACTATCAAATAAACTTTAGTATACAGACGAGACGAACCATCAGACTATAATCTTGTTGCGGGGGCAAGCCGCCTTATCTTTTGAACGCATTCAGGCACACGATATGGTTCTCTCGGAGCATAGGCGATAGTGAACATGTTCATGTAAACACATACTTAGACAAGCGTTCAGGGTGTCACGCCCCAGTCCCAAAATACCGAGGGACCGGATGCGTGATAATGGCCAGCAGTACGCACCGATGGACAACCCAATTTAATGGATCCATCAGGGCATACTTAAGCTGTAATAAGCAGGTCCAATATAAATAGTCACAGTCTATACTAATCTCATCCACAACAGATAATCACAGATCAAATGCTAGAATAAAACAAGTAAATATAATCTAGCATATCTCAATAAAGAGTCTCGGAGAACAATCTGAGAACACAAGTCTAATACAAAAATGCAATAGACTGGAAGTAAAGTAAATAGGAACAGAAGTAAATGAGTATCTCAAACCAATACCCAGGAGAAGTCCTCTGGTACGATCCCGTCCTCTGGTGTCGGTACAGCTCCTGTATCTGCTCCTGTTCCTGCTTCTGCTCCTGATAATGCTCCTGTACTGTATAACTCTAGGGGGATCTCCTCTGCTAGTCCTGGGGACAAAGTCCGGATCCAGGTCCTCAGGGGACAGCAAGGTACAGAAAATACAAGCCAAAATAAATGCAGTGCAGCAAAATACAATAAATAGGGTAAGCTATATAACCATCTATGTGGAAATGCAAGTGAGAGCATCACTAGTCTCAGGCTGAAGCCACTACAAGCTCTGTGTCTGGGAGCCGGTAGCGGTAATAAACACGTAATGTGCCTAGCTCTACGACGAGAGTCTGAGGCCTCACAATAGTAGTAGATAGATATACGAAACAGCCTGTAGCCTGTGTGTCTCTCCCCACCCCATGTAATCACACGTCTCATGTCCACGATGCACCATGTCCATGTCACGCACAATCATCTCTCAATGCAACAAGTCATCTAATATCTAAGAATACGATGTCCATGTCCTGTATCCTATACAGAATCACCACGAATATCTCGGGAAGATCCTGTCTCATGAGTAGTGTCAAGTGTCCTGGGTCAAGGTGTACTTGGTAAGACAAGTACGAGAGTATATAGTATCACGAATGTCCATCTCTAGGTAACCGTACCCAACACCGCGTACGGTGTCGGCACCCGACTGATAATCGGACGCTAAGTACGTCACACGGTCCTAGGTTAAGCATGCACAGCAATATAATGAAGCAAGGAAAATATGTAACAATACTGCAAAGTTTGGCAAGGTACACTTGCCTGGGGTCCTGGATCCAACTGTAGCTCTGGTCTCAGTGTGATCTGCAGATACTACTCCGGTTGCTGAAATAAACATTACCATTAGACTCAGAAGATATCAAATAGCTAAAAACGCCTGTCCTTGAGTCCAATTTGGAGACAAGGGCAGAAACGACAGTTTCGGGTCAAAACGGGGTCCACATGCGGGCCCGCTTTGCACCGAAAAGCGCGTCAGGGTCAAAGGTCTCCAACTTCCGCAAACTCAGTGTCTACAAGTCAGGAACGATGATACGAACCCAACGGAACTTCCAGAATTGGATTCCGATGAGCCAATCACAAAATCGCCCGTCAAGTGGAGCCTGTGGGGCCCACGACACGCGATTTCGTCAACGTTCTCAGAATCGAACCAAACTTGACCCACAGGACCAGCGTATTGCTACGAGTCCGATGGTGCAAGTTTCGTCTCGATCCGACGTGTGTACACAAAGTTACAGCATGTTCCAGAAAGGACGGATACGGGGTGTCGTCGGCGGATACGCGTTGATTCCGGGGTGCACGCACCTCCGAATCGACTTCTGCGAAATCCCACACGACCGTATCATCGTCGCGCACAGTTCGGTAAGGACCGCGCGCGACCAAGTCGTCCCGTTTGGCGGGGCGCACTCAGTTCCGGGGTGAAACAGGGCGTTGATTTTTCTGTTTTTGGATCGCGGTGTACGATCACCACAGGACGCGATACACCGAGCGGGTTGCACGGGCACCGAGAGGGTTATACAGTCTACGCAACGCAATTTACGGAATCGAAATCGGAGTTGCGAGTCGAGAGAAATGGGTACCTGAACAGGGCTCCGTGAAGTCTGAAATTCTCGTGTCCGAATTGCGTCCAGGTCGTGTCCTCGCGTGTCCTGTACTGGTGCTGTGTCCGTCCTAGGGTTCACCGTGTCCAGCCTAGGGTTAGGATTTGGGACTCGATGCTGGAACGCCGGGGCTGACCGGAGGAGGGCGTAGACGGCCGGCTAGGGCACGGCTAGTCGGAGATGGGTGGAGGTCGGTGAGAGCTCGACGCCGGTGAAGTCGGGGTTGCTCAGTTCGGCGGGGAAGCAGATGCACCGCGCGGCCGGGTGAGGTACACAACGGCGGTTGGGACAGGCCGGAGCGGGGCGGCTGCACCGTGGGATGGTCGGCGTTGGGTTCAGCTGAGTTCGTCGACTGGATTCGATTCAGACGAAGGAGGAGGAGGACACCTGGGTCGGGGGTGGCTGCAGTCGACTCCGATGATCAGGGGCTCGAGTCGTCGGTGCAACGACGGAGGAGGCTGGGGTCGATCAGAGAGGGGAGATGCAGTCGGAGGAAGAACGGGGTGAAGGTGGTCGACTGGGTTCGTGGCGGAGGGAGGGGCTGCTGTGGTCAGGGGATCTGCACGGCGGGTCGTCGACCGAGGGTCGTCGGCCGATCGAGAGTCGTCCGGCTTGGCGACAGCGGCACGGGGGTTGAAGTCGAGGACGGAGCGGAGGGCCGAGGGGTTCGGCGGAGACGGTCTGGTACTGGTCGGCTGAGAAGGGGGAGATCCGGCGTCAGGGTGGATGAGAGAGGGGGTCGACGGCGAGGGAGCGTGCGGGGGTGGCCGGAGGGTTCTGGACGAGTCGGGCCGCAACGGGGAGGAGGCACGGCAGGGTCTGATGTCGAGGAGGAAGGCTGAGATGAGGCGGCTGAGCGGCGGCTCTGCGGGGGTGGCGAGGGCGAGCAGCGGGTGGCCGGAGTCGGAGTGGACGCGGGCGGTGCGCCGCCGGAGAGGGGTCGGCAGAGGCGGCGGAAGAGGCTGCTTAGGGTTAGGGTTAGGTTGAAATAGGGATTAGGGATTTTAGAATTAGGGTTAATTTGGAATTAGGGATTTCTTTTGCTATTCTTTTTAATTGTGGAGAAAACTTAGGAAAAATAGGTATTTATACATTACAGAAATTGGAATAGGGTTTGACCTAGGATTCGGGCCGGGTCAACGCTCCTTGGGCTGGGCTTCGGCTCTCATGGGGATGTAGGGCGTTGGCACGGATTTAATTCGGTTTAAATCGTCATGGGTCTTCAGGGCTTTAAACGGGTTTCCGGAGTCCAATAAATTCACGAAAAATTACCCTATGTCCGGTTTTCCATTTTACACCATAAAATATTATTTCCATAATATTTTAATATGAATTAACCGAAATTAAAAATCATTGAATTACCAACGCCTATGTTTTAATTCCCGAAAAAATACCAGAAAATTGGGAAAAATTCGAAGTTAAAATTCTGAAAATCAGGGGGCTTACACAGGGTCTCTTTAGTTAAGCAGACATGTTCGTTTCAAAGACAAGCTAGGTGAGTTCGTTTATTAACATGCAAGACAGGTTCTATCATTCTCTTATGAAAATATTGCAAGCAAAAACTCAGATTTTATTAAGGCATGCAAGAATCAGAGAACGAAGTTCTGCCCACTTACCTTGATACATAATGCCGATGCGGAGCGGGGCATTACATACTTACCAACCAACAAAAAGTTTCATCCTCGAAATTTCAAGGATAAACTTCTCGATATTCCGAGCAGCGATAGTCCTCATCCCTCGCCATACTCAATCGAAACAATCAAGCAATTCAAGTCTAGAAAACATTTGCACTTTGAGAATATCTATGGACTTATTGTATGGAACGCTCTATTGAAATACCATATCGATAATATCTCAGAGTCATAGCAACAGATTTAGGCCAAGAGATCGATTCCGCTTAATCCGGAGGGCCGATTCAAACGACACAAGTGTACCGAACCGACCCATCTTGTTGAGCGAGATGGCTTGTTCAATGTAAATGCCTTCATACTTGGATCTTCAAATGGAGTCAGACTTAGGCTTTCAGAGGCGCGCTCGGAGTCTCGCTCGACCGATGCGACTCATCACTAAGGTGGGTGGCCTCGGTGAACCTGTCTCTATTAGCTGCACACTAAGAAAATGAATGATACATGCTAGTTTTCAGGCAGTAACATTTGCATGCTAATAAAAGAGATGAACGCACATAGCTAAGGGGATAACCCCGCCTTATCATTGTATAGAACATGGAGATCTTACTTGCTATTTGCGTAGTCAGGCTTATTGAGTTGAAATATAGTAGTTTCTTATATATGCCACGAAAGTAGTTTGAGTTCATATTGAGGCGTTGCACCGCACGGAACATGATACGGGATAGAGTATAATCATGTTGCATACATAAACGAGGAAGACTATCAAGTAGTCGTTCCGAGTCAGGAGAAGAAAAGAAAAGAAAGTACTCAAGATATGCAGATCACCGAGGCAGTCTCTAATCAGGGAGCTGCGTAAAGATGTCACGCCCCAGTCCCAAAATATGTAGGACTAGGAATACGTAACACGCCCAGTCGTATGTATACGAACTCCAATATATGGAAACCATATACACACGTACATTGTACATGAATATTCAATCCACCAGTGGTAATATACTGTCACAACAAGTCACACAGAGTCTATATCTCATCCACAGCACAAATAATCAGTAGGAATAAATAGCTGAATAATAACTTAATATCAAAGATGAGTATCAAAATCTGATAGTCGGATGTAAACAAATCTATTACAAAACGACTATACTGAAACAACGGTAATAAAATCACAGATACTCCGAAGGTAAGACCTCCTCAGTCTGGTAAGTAGTATCCGGTCCAGGTCCGTACTCCTGCGGATACTCCTGCTCGTCCATATCTGGAAAGGGACCAGGTCCTCAGAGGGACGTAACAAGATACATAATAACATGCCAATAAGTACTAAAAAGTAAATATCCAATAGGTCGCCTAACCGTCTAAGTGAATGCAGTTGAGAACAACTTTCCACCAAGTGGGCTATCTGGCCATATAATAGGATTGACGTGATTCTCTCGGAGAATCAGGGGCCTCAAAGCATGTCGTCTTTTGAACGACAGAGGCCGCCTGTAATATATATAGGGTCATCACCACCCGTCGCTCCGGCGGAGCGTCCGGGCGAACAAAAAGGAAAGTACAAAGGAGCCCAAATGTCTTACTTGTTATTCTCCCCATTCCATGCTCTAAGCATGCCATATCTATGACACAATAACCTCTAAATAACTGCCAGTCTACTAGCATACAAAGTTTCTATCAACAGTCATCCCTAACGCACGACCCATGCGTACAGGAGGCCAACCTGTCACGCAGTCCGTGATCTATATGAGACTCATAACTCGTGTAACGACCGTGTCACGTCTAATGAACCTAATGATGCTCCATAATACTGGGGTGGTCTTATAAAGTAGGTCCAAAAATATACATACATAAACATCTATATAAGCAGAATTAAACATGCATGTATCAGCTGGAATGTAAATAATAGTACGATGACAAGGTATACTTGCCGAGCAAGAGTCCTGTATAGTGTACGTCCAAACAGTGTTAAGTTTGTTGTAAGAAAAAGTGGGTTAAGGTTTGGAAGAGTTGTAATATATAGGGATAAGAGGCGGTGGAGGCTGTTGCTGTTTCTTTCTTTTCATTGGTTTTGGTTGCGGTTGAGGAGAGTTTAGTAATAATAGGTAAAGAGGCGGTGGAATGAGGCGGTGGTGTCTGTTTTACGCGCGGAGAAGGAAATAGCAAAGTTGGTTTTTGCTACTGCTACCGTTGATATTTTCCTAATGGGTTTGGGTTTGAGTGTTAACGGGTTTTCGGGTTGAAATCCAATAGGAACCCAAACCCATTTTCTTTTTTTTTTCTTTTTTTTTTCTAATAAACTATTTATATATATATATATATATACTTAGAAAATTCTAGAAATTATATTGGGGCATATGGTTAAGCTAGCAACTGTCCAAAGGGTCTCCTATATGGAATAAATTAGGAAAAATTTATAATGGCCCCATAAATTCTCTAATTACAAAAATACCTCAAATAAAAATTAATAAAAATCTATTCCTTCTATTTAGCTCGTAATTACTAAATAAATTAAATAATTAATATGGTTTTCAGAATTAGGGGTCTTACAAAAGAAGAAAGATCCGAGTGTAGTCCTCGACACAGATTGAACCGAGTTGTTCCTCGGCTAGGATTGGAAGTGGGGGAGTAGTTGCATGGTCACGGACAACTGGTTGCGCACCAGGTAGAGATGAGTCATCGACACGATTGCCGAGGCATCTGAATCGTGTTGGCCCGGGAGGACAATGCCAGTGTAGTCCTGATAATACGCTAGCTGATGACTAGCGGGCGAGAGCGGACATCCACCAAGGCTTGCTACCGACCTGGATGGGCGTCGACTCGTCAGACGATTTGGGAGGCCCAGCAAGGCTAGCAACCGAGCTGGAAAGACAATCGTCCATCGCAGATCATGTCCAATATGGCTAACAGAGCCAGTGACCTTCATATAGATAAGTCATGTTTGCATAGCGACTATCCGCATTCAGAAGAGGAGCAGCAGGAAGGAGTATATTTGTACGACATTCCCCATAATTAGAATCGATGCACGTTAACAAACATAGTTCAAGTAGAACGAGTTTGTGGCAGAGACACGACATAACACTTGGACTTCATAAATGTTCTTTGTTATTCAGTAAGATCATTGTTATATTGCGGCATATGACAGGGAAGGCCGAATGGTAAGAAATGGTAAGACGAACTCAATTGTTCACTATTATGACACTCTTGAGCATACACGGATATTACTTTCATTATATTCCCATGTTTGATCCTAAGGCAAAAGACTAAAAAGACAACGAAATCAGTAGGTGCACATAACTAATGAACGTGCTTGTTTTGTGGCGTGGGCGAGAGGCCTCCCCACCAGTGCATTCAATGTACTGACACCCAACCAGTCTGCATGTAGGGTGTAGGGGAAAACTCGTACGGATTCGGAGATCGCTTAACGTAACGAGGCGCCGGACTGCACTTGGCATCTTGGAGCGTGGCGCACGGACCTGGAGCTCATATATATGAGACATAATGTATGGGAACATCATCATCCAGATCATTTGAATCAGTTCTAAGCCTAAGGCATATTTATTGTAGAGAGAGAGAGAGAGAGAGCATAAGCGACTTGTAATCTCGGCCTAGCGCCGCTTGTAATATTTACTTCATATCAATAAAGAGCTTGATTTGGATTCAATACTTATGTTTATTCTATGTTTCCGCTATGGCGACTCTGCGAACTAGTTATCAACGGCCGTTTCGGTATTTGCCTCGCGCGGGGCAACTCCAAGCTCGCGCGGCATTGCATCCCGATAGAAACGATCGTCCTGCGGGAGCGCTGGCGCAGCGATTCGCGCCTAGCGGGGACGGCCGATTCCTGCGGGAGATCGGGGCGTGACAACTCCTTATCTTTACTCTTTCATGTCTCTTCTTCTTTTTTCTTGTCAAGTCTCTTCTTGTCTCTCATTATTTTTGTTGTGTAGTCTTTCTTGTCTCTTCTCCTTTATACTTTAGTTACTTTATTAAGTAATATTAGCTCATTCCTCATTAAACCAAACCGAAAATCCCTCCCTCATTGCCTCCTTCCACATATATAAACCAACTCCAGAACCAACACTAATCCATAGACCCAGACCAAATTTCAAACCCAAATAAAAACCAAACCATTCTCCAACCTATTATTTGTCTTATTAAGTAAAAAATAAACTTTAATATGAAAATAGATTTTAATATGAAAAAAAAGAAAAAAACTAAGTAAAAAATAAATATTAGTTTTTTTCTTATTAAGTAAAAAAAAACTTTAATATAAATGTAACGTTTCTAAAAAAATCAAACCATTTTTTTAAATTATTCCAAATTATTTCGTTACAATTAATTTATTTAAAAAAATTTCGTTAAAATAAATTTTCTGAAACCAAAATCCAAAACTAAACTAAATAAAAAAAAACTAAATAAAAAAATTAAAATCCAAAACAAAATTTTAAAAAACTAAATAAAAATAAACTAAAACATAACTAAATAAAAAATAACTCATAAAACAAACCAAACCAAACTATCCCACCCAACCGACCCACCCAACTGCCGCGGGCCACATTGCCCAATTTTTGCCAACTGAATTGGCCAAGGATAATTTCGGCCAACTCGGTTGGCGAAAATTGAGCACCGGGGCCCAGCTTGTCTTTTGCTTTACACGTGTTTAGCGAGTCTGTTTTCCGCCAACTGTGTTGGCGGACTGTTTCTTTATTTTTAATTTGGATAAACTTGTTTTATTTGCATTAATTTAATATAAATTAATTTTACTATATTAAATTTTATGTTTATTTTATTTCAGTAAGAAAAATTTGATTATGATTTAATCATCCGTAAGCCCGTACAAGAAGCTGTTTCTGAAAACTTATATATACTGTTTCCAAATGTCTGGGATCAAACGGCTAAGATTTGTCCATGTGATAGATGTGCTATTTAAACAAGAGTCCATTTTTGTTCGTCCACAAATACTAGGGTGTTTGTTCACCCTCCAATAGAAAATGCACACTTTGGCATTTTCAAAGTCAAAACTACCTTGATTGATGAACAAAACCACTTACAAGATGATTTTATTTGGATAAAACTACCTTGATTGATGAACAAAACCACTTACAAGATGATTTTATTTGGATGAAGATGCCACGTATGTATTTTCTATTGGAGGGTGAATAAACACCGTATTATTTGTTGTTGAACAAAAGTGAACTCATTTAAACAATCTGATAAAACCCTTCCCCTTTCTATTCTCATATACCAAACCAACAGTGAAGGGTCCTCTCTCTCTCTCTCTCCTAAACCCTAGCTCGAAGCATTATTCCATCTGCTGCTGGCGTTGGTGGTGAGGCTCTGATCCCTCTCATTTACTATGATTCTCCTCGCAATATTTTCCATGTCATTGATTCTTTTTCCTTATTGTTCTATAACTCCAGGGCCAATTTTTTCTTGAACTTTCTATATTTCCTTCTTCTTTTTTTCCTGTGGATTGTTGTTCTTGATTGATTTCCTCTGGTGGGTATTCGTCAAAATCTGTTTTTTTTATATATACGTTGCCATCTGTTTTCTAAAACTCTCGGTTTCCTTTTCTCCTTTATTTTATTTTTGATCGATTTCATTTAATGGGTTTGCGTCAAAATCTGTTCTTTCTCTCTATTTCTGTCTAATATTCTAAAACCCTAAGGTTTTCTTCTCTTGTTTTGGTAAATGGTATGTTCCCCTCTATTTCTTTTATGTAAATTGTTGTTTTAAGTCTAAAACCTGAAAATAATTGTTCTTATTATTGTATTTTGTATGTCTTTGGTTTTTTCGATGAGAAGAAATAAGGAAAAACCCTAATAGAGTACTGGTTATGAACGGTTACGAGTGTCCGGTTTTGAGTGATTCTAAGTAGCGGATTTTAAACCAATCCAATCCATGCTCGGTAACGAGCTGTTTTGAAAGTTTTTTTACAATAATAAATGAAATAAAATAATAAAATTCCTCAAAATCCACCGATTTGGAGTGTTTATAAAGCCATCCAAAATTACATTACATCGATTTTGGAGGATTTTTGAGCCAACCAAAACTAGTGCCTCCAAAAAATTAACAAGTAGGGGTTTTCATAAACAGGGGTTTACATAAATAGTCGGTTCAAAAAGCACCATAAAACCGGTGAAAACACCTTTACCAAGCAGACCATAAGCCCGCAGTAGCAGCATAATTGGAAAAAGTTACAGAAAAGACAGTTCTTTTTCTATTATATTAGTGTTAAGAGTATTAGTAGTATTAATAGTATTGGGCTTTAGTCTCACATCGGGTAGAACAATAGTGAGAGGGGTTAGCCTCTCCTAAATATATGTAACCCACTCTTCAATAAAAAATAATCCATTATTCTAATTCTACATGGTATCAGAGCCTTAATTCATCCACCTCTCAAAAAAAAAAACCCCTAGATTCCCCCCATTTTCTTCCCGCTGCCGCCCACCTCTCTCCCCGCTGCCGCCCACTCCTCCCTCCCGCTGCTACAGCCGCCCCTCTCCTCGCCCCTCTGCTGCCTGCCTGCCTGCCCCCTCTCTTCCGGCCTGCTGCCCCGCCCCTCCTGCCGCTGACCCTGCTGCTGCTGTTGCCGCTACCTGCAGCCCCCTTGCCCTGCTCTTCCTGCCCCGCCACCCCTCCTCCCCTCACCCTCTGCTGCTGCCGCTGCTCTTGTGTTGCGCTGCTGCAACCCCCCTGCTCTGCCTACCTCTGCCTCCCCTCCGTCGACCTTTCTCCCTCCACAAAATCCTAACCCTAGTCGTCAACATGTCCATTAAACCAAACCCAAATTCTAACCTAGCTGCCTACTACAAACCCTAGCCGTCTTTTCCCATCTTTATAAAAAAAACTATGTCGGGATTCTTAGAGATTAAACATTTGTTTGTTTGCTGGAACCTTTAGTTCTTAACATCGGTTTACGGAACAAAGGGCAAACAAGTGGATTGTTTTGCGTGAATCTTTGTTTCTTTTCTGACTTAATCTTCACATCGTGATCTAACATAGAGTAACCTGGGTTGCCTCTCTGTCCTGACTTGTGAGATCCACATTCCATCTCTGCCCTATCTGTGTGCCGGTTCTGGCCACGTTTCTAGCGCATTAGCAGGGTTGATGTGATTGTCAAGTTGGAAAGATCAAACTGACAGTCGAATTCAAAATACTGAAGGATGACAGGCACTCAGGCAGATAGCAGTGCTACAGACACTAGTGTCAAAAACGCAAGGGTAGGACTACCGGGCACTGGCATGACAATTTTCTCGATTCGACTTGTCGATCGACGATTGGAAGGATCAGAGGGCTACTCGACATAGAGGAAGAAGGTCGAGAAGACACTTCGGGGAGTGCGGTTGTCCAAACATCTGGCTGACAATCCTCCAGCAGAGACTGATCCTTTATTTGAGCAATGAGAGATGATAGTTGACTGTTTACACAGTTGATGAATTCAATGGAACCATCGGTGGAAAACATGATTCAGAATACAATTTTCGTGGAGGAATTATAGGATGTACTGACGACGATGTTTGATGGAAAACACGATTTGTCCCGTATCATTTGGTCGTTGGCAACCGAGCAAATCAGGAAGACAAATCTCATAAGGACCACTATCGGGCCTTTAATGCTATGACTGATGAGATTGATCGTGTCTTACCCCTCACAACAGATATCAATGAAGTAAGGGCTCAACATAAGCAGCTTCATGTGATGACATATTTGACATCTCTCCGTCCTGATGTGGACTCTGCTCGCTCTTAGATTATTGCTGGATCTTATATTTTGTCTCCGATGGAGGCTCACTATCGTGTTCTTCGGGCAGCGAAAGTCATTGAGACCACTTCGGGTGATGCTCCTGCTGATCGATCTGTACTTGGTGCTGCTCGTGCTAGATTTTGTGGTGGTCGTGGTGGACGATGTGGTGGTCGGAATGCTGGTCGTGATGAGGGACGAGGCAATGGCGGTCGTGATGGAGGAAGACCGCACACATGCTTCAACTATAGTCAGCATAGCCATTTTCAGTGGCAATGTCCTAAAGCTCCTGCCGCCAATATTACATCGGACGCTCTTGATGATAGCGTTCGATCTGTCCAGATGACCGTGCACATGCTTCAACTGTGGTCAGCATGGTCATTTCCAGTGGTAGTGGCCTAAAGCTCCTGACGCCAATATTACATCGGACGCTCCTGATGATGGCGTTCGATCTGTCCAGAGGACTGTAGAGACATATACAGATTTTCTTAAGTTTCAAGCTCAACGCCGTTGTGAGGCATTCATATCTGGGTCCACAGTCGGGTACTTCGCGACATGTGTGGTGAGGTCCAAGTAGTGGATGATTGACTCTGGTGCGTCGTCTCACATGACTGGCGACGCAGGTATGATAAGAAATTATATATCGGTGGAACGTCTCCGATAATACTATTGCCAATGGTGGTTCACTAACAGTCTGTGGACGTGGAAGTATCTTTCTTCCGGACTGACACTCAATTCCGTATGACATACACCTGGCAACCCGTTCAGTTTACTTTCCATTAGTTAGATTACTTGTGATATGCATTGCTCGGTAACATTTTTTTCTGATAGTTGTGTTTTTCAGGACCTAAAGACTGGACAGACTGTCGGTAGGGGACATGTGGCTGGAGGCTTGTACTTGTTTGACGCTCCTTCTTCTGTTACTTGTGCTAGCGTGTCTCGATCATTTCGAGTTACACTGTCGGTTGGGCCATCATTCTATTCAAGCTCTCCAGAATTTATACCCATTTTTAGATATTCCTACTTCTTTTCATTGTAAGTCGTGTAGTTTGGCTAAACATCATCGAGTTTCCTATCCGGTGAGTCAAAATAAATTTGCATCTGCTCCTTTCGAGTTGGTGTATTATGATATATGGGGCCATGTCCGGTTGACTCGATGATGGATTTCAAGTACTTTGTTACATTTGTTGATGATTGCTCACGTGTCACTTTTGTCTATCTGATGAAAAATTGCTTCGAACTATTTGAAATTTGGTGCAATTTTTATGCGGAAACAAAACACAATTTGGTGTTCCGATTAAATGCCTTCGAAGTGACAATGGTTGTGAGTATGTCTCGTGAATTTAATTCACATCTGTCTCGACATGGCATCATCCATTAAACTTCATGTCCTTATACTCCACAAAAAAATGGTGTGGCTGAATGCAAGAATCGCCATCTCTTGGAAACAATGCGTACTCTTATGTTTCAAGCACGAACTCCCAGAAGATTTTGGTCGGGTGCGGTACTTACATCATGCTATCTTATTAATCGCATGCCATCGTCGGTTTTCAATGGTGCTAGTTCCTTTTTTCGGCTATCCCGAACGAGAGCAGTTTCCTCTACCTCTCATAATTTTTGGTTGCTTGTGTTATATTCGGGATACTCGACCAACCCTTTCTAAATTAGATCCTAAGTCAATCCAATGTGTTTTTCTTGGGTATCCTAAAGATCAGAAAATGTACCATTGTTTTTTACCTACCTTGAAATGATATTTTTTCTCTCGGTATGTTATCTTCGTTGAAATTGAGTTTCCTCCATTTCCACAAACTACAGGTTCAGTGTCCCAAGTTTACCCAGAAGATTTCTTGTTGTTTTCTGATAAAAAATAATCCCCCGTAACGGCACCCTCCCCTACCGAGCCAGCATTCTGGTCCGATGGTTCGCAGACACCGGTTCAATCAGCACCATCATCGCCCAAACGAGCATCGTCGATAGTGCCCGTGATCACAGAGTCATCCTTCTCCTCTAGCTCCACTGATTCGCCTCCGCCTGTTCCACTGGCTCGATCTCGTCGTGCCTGGCGTGATCATCATTTGTATGTTGAAAACTACAAAGGGCTTGCGAGCCACACTCAATCCTTGATAACTCCTATTGATGGGATTCAGATTCTCAATTCTGTCGATGAGGGTCTCAAACATCCCGGTTGGCGTGCTGCTATCGAAGAGGAAATAAAAGCACTTCGAGAGAACCATATTTGGGAATCGGTAGATTTACCTACTGGTAAATAGACAGTAGGTTGCAAATGGGTGTTTACGATCAAGGTGAAACCATATGGCACTCTTGATCGCCTAAAGGCTCGTCTGGTTGCTAAAGGATATTCCTAGATCTATGGTGAGGATTATTTTGAGACCTTTTCTCTAGTTGCCATGATGACATCAGTACGTGTACTCATGGCCTTAGCTGTTCGCTATGACTGGCCATTACTTCAGCTAGATATCAAGAATGCATTCCTCCACGAAGATATTGAAGAAGTGTATGTGGTGCAACCTCACGGGTTCGTTGCAAGAGAGGGTAAAGTGTGTCATCTGCGGAAGGCACTCTACGGTCTCAAACAATCACCTTGTGCGTGGTTTGGTCGATTTACACAAGTTGTTACTCAATTTGGCATGTGTCAATCTAAGAAGGATCATTCGGTATTCTACCGACAGACAACAGTTGGAAGGATACTACTTGGTGTCTATGTTGACGACATTGTAATCACGGGAGACGACAACCAGGGTATTACAGGACTGAAGAAGTTTATGGGAGAACAATTTCATACCAAGAATATGGAATCGCTGAACTAATTCTTGGGCATTGAAGTCATACGGGGTAAGCGGAACATTGTAATGTCTCAAAGGAAGTATGTGCTGGACATACTAAATGATGCATGACTAATGCAAGCCAAGGGAGCAACCTCGCCCATAGATCCAGGGGCAAAGTTACACCCATACGAGGGGGTCTTGATGTCCAATCCGGGTCAGTATCGTCGAGTGGTTGAAAAACTCAACTACTTGGCGATCATGACTTGCCGGGACATTTCCTTCGCCGTAAGCGTTGCAAGTAGATTTATGGCTTCTCCACGAGTTCCACACTGGCAGGCAGTCCACAGAATTCTGCGCTATTTAGTCCAGAATCCAGGAAAAGGAATTCAGATGAAAAATCATGGACATGCCCGTGTTGAATGCTTTACCGATGCTGACTGGGGTGCAAGCTTGACGTATAGACGGTCTACATCTGGCTACTCGGTACTTACTGGCGGAAACTTGGTATCGTGGAAGAGTAAGAAGCAGAGTGTGATAGCACGATCAAGTTTGGAAGCAAAATATCGAGCCATTGCTCATGGCACGACAAAAGTGTTATATCTGCATCATCTTCTACAAGAGCTGGAAGAAGAAGCAGATATGTGGTGTGATAACCAATCTGCTGTCCATATTGCTACCAATCCTGTATTTCATGAAAGGACGAAGTACATTGAAATTGATGTCTACTTCGTTCGTGATGAGTATAAAAATGGGACGATAAAGTTTCATCACGTGAGGACCGGTGATCAGATAGCCGATATTTTCATGAAATCTCTTTTGGGTCCTCAGGTGCAATTTTTGTGTAACAAGCTAGGCATGATTGACATCTATGCTCCAGCTTGAGAGAGGGTGTTAAGAGTATTAATAATATTGTGCTTTAGTTCCACATCGGGTATAACAATAGTGAGAGGGGTTAGCCTCCAATATATATGTAACCCACTCTTCAATAAAAAATAATCCATTATTCTAATTCTACAATTAGTATTAGTTAGTGATCCCGGCTAGGCGAGTCATTTCTTCCGTGATAAACTGCTGGCACCAGTCTTACTTTTTCTCTGTGGAACTTTTTCTCTCTGTGGACCGAGGAGAAAGGGGCTCAGCGGGAAGAAAGTTGTACCAGGAGAGAAGCAAGGAGGTAAGGAGGTCAACTGTTTCAAATATACAACATGATTTCTGGCAATGCAATGGAGTTGGACCCTTACCATCACATCTTCCTTCCCTTTGTCGCAATTCTCACCTTCACATTCTCGGTTGTTAAGCAACTTATCAAATATATGTTTGCTTTCGATAAACTATGTTTTGCTAAAAATCAGTGTTCTAAAAATCGGACTAGGCGGCCGCCTAGGTGCCAGGCGGCCGTCCGCCGCACCGAAAACCTCCAATTCGGCCTCCTAGGCGCCTGTTCGGGCCTAGACGGGCCTAGGCGGCGCCTAGGCCTAGTTCGGCCAGTTCGGTCAGTTCGGTCCAGTTCGGCCCTGTTCGGCCAATTCGGCCATGTTCGGTCAAGGCAAAAATTTAAAAATTTAAATTTTCAAATTTCAAAATTTGAAATTCCAGATTTGAAATTACAAAAAATATTCATAAAAAAATTCAAATTTCAAAAATATTTAAAAGAAATGCAATAAAAATTCAAAATATCAGGAAAAAAATTTAAATATTAAAAAAATTTCAAAAATTTTAAAAAAATATAAAACTAAAATTTCAAATTTCAAAATTTTTTTTTTCCTGTGCGGCCGCCTAGGCGCCCGCATAGGCGGCCTAGGCGCTAGGCGGCCCTTTGGCGCACCGAATCCGCCTAGCGATTTTTAGAACACTGCTAAAAATAAAACAATAAATGATCAATATTTAGCGTTCATTTGCTCACAAATAATATTCATTACACAAGATTTATAAATATTTTTACATAATTTGAATAAACGTTACCTTTGCCTTCGTAAGATGGTGCATTTGCCTCGTGCCTCAATTCCTAACACCCTTCTCACCGGGATGTACCTTGCGCCTTTAATAAATATGGACTCAGTATGCCCTTCATATCTGAGACCCAAACCTGCGTTATCCAGGATGCAGGCAACAAGAATAACTGTTACCAAGCTACAAGCACTGTTGTTTACAGGAAAATGTTATTTTAAAGCTAGAGAAACACAAATTTTGATTTCATTTTCTAAAGTAGTGGTTGTACTGTCCACTATCTCCAAATGCAGTCTTATCCTTAGAAGGCATTACATGTTTTTAATGGTGTGACTTGGTAAACAGATTTCTCACAAGAAACACACACTGAGTGCATATGGCATGCATTTAAAATTTATTGATGTTTTCACATACATATCGAATGCCTAAAGTCAGAAAACAATTATATTGCTCATTTCTGCCTATACATTAACAGAAATCTAAAGAAAAAGAAATAGCTACTTAAATGTTTGTTAGTATATATCTTCTCATATAATTTTAGGTTTCGACTAATTTATAGAACATTTGTGTAGGTAATAGTTGAACTCTGTCAGTTGAAAACTACGTACCTGACCATAGTTTTGTCATGCTCGTGTAATGTGGTGATATATTACTAATGCTTCGAGTCTCTGGTGTATGCATCTAATGCTTTCCACCATACAAATTTCTTCAAATGAGTATTTGGTGTGGCGATAATGGCTTTGGTAGCAGACCTACTGAAGTTTGATAATGAGGACGCCATTCCTTTTCACTCTTTCCCTTAATGTTCAAAGGGATTGAATGCAATTCCCTACTGCAAATTATAAAATCTTACCTCTTCTTATAGACTTCATATTCCAAAGAACTTGGATGCTGCATCTTGGTTGCATGAGCCTATATTGCATATCCCAAAGTTAGTCTACCTACCTGCCCTCTTATGCTCATATCTACCTCATGCTCATAGCTACCTTGGCTTGGAATTTGGCAACAACTCAGGTCGGTAACAGGTCATAGAAACTTTGTCTAATTATTCATAGAGTTCTCTTATGTTCCGTAGCTGACCCCACTTTGATGGGAGAAGGTTTGGTATGATGATTCCAAGTCTTGGATATTATAAACAGAAGAAATTAGTTAGTTATTCACCTGATCTACAACAATTCTGTGTGCTTGTGCTGTTGTTCTACCATGTATGTGCATGAGCATGTTTGTGTATATTGATAGATAATTCTCATTAAGTCAGACTGACATGAAGTTGGTTACAGGCATGGCGTTGCAAAGTGCAACCCCTACTACTACCCCTGCCCCACATGTGGTAAGAGTTATTGCTTTATTTGATTTCCTCCCATTCTGACCTCTTGATCTTCCAACCATTCACCTGTATTGCATTTGTGGTTCTGATATGTTGATTATTGCCTGGCAGGTTGGAAATGCCTTTGTTCATCAGTATTACCATGTTCTTCTTACATCACCAGATCTGGTGCACCGTTTTTATCAAGATTCCAGCATTCTGAGTCGTCCAGATTGTGATGAAGTGATAACATCAGTAAGCATTATGCAATATTTGTCAGTGTGGGAAGATCTGTTCCTTTTCTCCATTATATTTGGTTATCATGTTTATTTTTTTAAATAACATTGACATCTAAAACCCTGTCCAATTATCTCTGTTGTTAATGGTAGATGCACAATTTATGTAGACTCCTGCTTAATCTATTTATATACATTTAACTAAATTAAATTATTCAATGATTTTTGTATTAATTTTATATTCTTATGGTGGAGCAGGCCATCAATGACAAGCTCTTGTCATATAACTTCAATAGATCGGAGATAGAGAGTATAGATTCACAAGCATCTTACCACAGTGGAGTCATGATTGTTGTAACTGGGTGCTTGACTGGGAGTGATAATTCCCCAAGGAACTTTACCCAGTCATTCTTCCTTGCTCCACAGGACAACGGAGGGTTCTTTGTCCTCAATGACATATTCAGGTTTTTGGATCAGCCCAATGATTCAAATCAGATTTTAGCCAATGGTACCAACGAAGATGCACCAAAATCTCCTCCAAGTCCTGCACCAGGTATCTTAGAAACACATATCCTATTTATCCTTGTTGTTCAAAGACTTTGACCTACCGATATTATTTCCACATAGCAGAGCCGAATTTGGTTCATGAGAATCATGTTGACGGCATATCTCCACCTCCAGAGAGGGTTCCTATTGATCACGAGGAAGTTGTGATGAACCCTTCAGAAAATGGCAGCTCAGGCGTTGAAGATGAAGTTGCTGTAGATCCCCCAGTACAAAAGCAGTCTAATGAACTTCCAGTCCAGGAGGTGGCTACCTCTGTAGCCCAGGAGGACGGGAATAAGAAGTCTTATGCATCAATAGTGAGTTGATTTCTTTGCCTAATTATTGCTTCATTTCAAGACTTTCTGCCTGAAGTTTATTTATGGTCTCTCATAACTGTCTCAAAGAAGAAAAAAATTATTCAGTTAGCTTTATCATAGAGGTAGTCTAACGCTGACTGTGTTTAGTGTTTTTTTTTTAATCTTTTTGAATGGAACATCGATGTCATCTTCCTGCCTTATCACTCTCTAGCTCTCTTCTTGATCTGCCTTTGTTGGCGAGAGTTACATTAAGGAAAAACGAAGTCCCTTTTGTTTATCCAGAGAGAGATGTATAGACAAAAGGGACTTCGTTTTTCCTTAATGTAACAAAGAGGCTTGAAAACGGTTAAAAATGAGCTGTCTAAGCTGTATGTATATCCTTACGTAATTAAAAAAAAAATTTAATTAATTGTTTAACTATCTAATATTATCTAATTATAACCAAACAACTGTAACTCATTTGGTTAAGGTGGGAGACATTCTCTTTGGCTGGATGGGTTCGATTCCATGGGAGATCGGTCAAGGTTCTAAATGGTAGTAGACGGGTGCGCGATAGAGATGATCTGCCTACCGTCTATGTGCTCGATACATTTTTACTATTTTACCACTGTTTTTGTATAATATGCATATTTTAAGGGTATTTTATGCATAACTAAGTTGTAGAACAAAAAAATATGAAATTTAAGTCTTGTAAAGGTGAAGCATAGGTCTATAATGCTTGCAAAACTGTTTTGTCAAAACATCTAGTCAGGTATTGCTCTGCCTAGGCGTCTGCCTACGTCTTCTCACCTCCGCCTACGCCATCGAACCACCATTGCCCTCCTACTCCACTGCCAACGGCAAAAGCGGTGCGAAGAGAGGCCGCCTCGACCGCCATTTAGAACACTGGTAGCGGTATCTATAACAAAATCTAATTTAAATTTTTTTCAACAATTTTTTTTTACGTGCATGCACGGGAGGGGGGGGGGGGGGGGTGTTCCCTCCCTTGTTCTAAGGGAACCAAACGATAGAGGTGGGGTTTTATTGGTTGATTTCCTAGAAAGTTCACACTTTCTTCCTGTCTCTATATATTACTAGGTAACTAATATGATTATATTTAATACTATTCTAAAATTAAACTAATAATTTAGTTCATTACATATTATTTTTGACCCACTTAACGGGGGGAGTTCCCTCCCTTATTCTAAGTTAACCAAGTGGTAAAGGTGGGGTTTATTGGTTGAGTTCCATTTAAACTAGCACTTCGTTCTCGCCTCTTGCTATCCAAACACTCTAAAGGTGGTTTCCAATGAGCATCACTATTGCTAGTATAACAAGCTATACATGAAAAGTTTTGGCTTGCTAGATATCGTATTTGAGTAGCTATATGATAAAAGGACTATGTTACAACAATATGAAAATTCTCCCCTCTTAATAATGTTAAGAACATAATATGTAATTTTTCAATGACCAGTAATCGCCCTGAAACAAAGTGGTCTCTAGTAATATCAGTTGTTTGAACCTCCATTTTAAACATTTATGCAATTCCCTTGTGAAGGGAGCAGCCGCTGTCATAACTTGCATATTTATATACATTGGCAGGTGAAAGTTATGAAGGGGAGCATGCCACATAAGGCAGTTTCTGTGCCTAATTCTAAGGAGAAGGCCCCTGTAAAGACCACTGTGAGCTCAGAGAAACCTGTGAGTGTTCCCACTGCACCCACTCCCACTCCCACTCCCGCTCCCACTCCAGAAACAAGAAACCCTAGTAGCAATAATGCCCCTGAAAAAACCGACTCTCAGAATGGTACGTGATACATGATTTGCCAAATCTTTTGCTTTCATATCCTGTACTCTTTTCATGTGAAGTTTCTCTTCTTAGTAGCGGAAGGTCACTCCATATACATTCGGAATCTGCCTCAAAACGCAACTCCTGAACAAGTAGAGAAGGAGCTGAAGAAATTTGGAACTATCAAGCCTGGTGGTGTCCAAGTCAGAAACCACAAGGTTTCTTATGTGTATCCAAGCTTATGCCAAAATTTCCAGGTTACGCATACAATTGTCATTCTGTTTTTTACTCGTTCTTGCAGATGGATCGATTTTGCTTTGGCTTTGTTGAATTTGAATCAGAAAGGGCCATGCAAGATGCAATTAAGGTATGTGAAGGTTACTGAGTATTGTTTATAAAATTGTTAACAACATAGGAGCCTCACATCCCTCCTCTATTGGCAAAGCCTCAGTCAGGCATTCATTACCATACTTTACAAAACTGTTCACACAAGTTTTTTTTTTTTTTTTTTTTGTTACCAACCAAACTAGTTCTTGTTATAGGCTACGTAGGAAATTTCACTGTGTACCAGGCATTGTAGTCAAAGGCGCTCCTCGGACATGCCTAAGACGCACCTCGCAACAAGGTGCAACAATTGTGCTTCCCACCTCACTAGACTAGACGTCTTTTTCCTGACGCGCCTTTCAACGAGGCGCAACCAAGAAAATACACGTCTTATGTTTTTTTTCTTTTTACAAAAAACTTTGAGACAAGAATGTCCTTACCTCGTACAAATGGGAGGGAGATAGTCCTTTATGTATATTTTAAATAATTTTTGTCTTTATTTATGTATATTTTTAATAATTTTTATTTTTGTTTCTCGTTTCGCTT
The DNA here is from genome assembly GCA_036927795.1 of Iris macrosiphon. Taxonomy (NCBI): domain Eukaryota; kingdom Viridiplantae; phylum Streptophyta; class Magnoliopsida; order Asparagales; family Iridaceae; genus Iris; species Iris macrosiphon. The sequence continues at coordinate 61,654,376 of JAYESA010000018.1, forward strand.
GGATGTGTGCCTTAAGGCCTCGTTTGATTCGTGAAAAGGAAAGGAAATCAATTCTTTGCTTTGTTTTGCTTTCCTTTCCTTTCCTTTCCTTTGGAAAATTGTAATTTTCACCAATTTTTCTTTCTGGTGTTTGGAAAAGCTAAGAAAATTGGAAGAAAAACTGAATTCTTAGAGGTGGAAAAGTAAATCCTTGGGTTGATGGGGAAACCATTTTTTCCTCCTATTTTTCCTCTTTTTGGGAATTATTTTCCTTTCCTCCTCATTTTCATTCGCATCCAAACACAAGAAAGGAATGACTTTCCTTTTCCAAGGCTATGATTCCGTGAACCAAACGTGACCTAAGTGCGCCTTGTGCCTCGGACGATATGGACCCAGTGAAGTTTGGAGATGTAGAGGAGAAGGAAAAAAAGTAGGAGAATAGAGAATATGAGAAAGAAGATTGCAAGGGCCTTAAACTCTATGTTGGATCTCATGTCTATTTATATTGATATGCAATGCACCCACAATTACTATTATACCCTCATATGACAAATAACAAAATGAAATAACTCTTAACACCCTCCCTCAAGCAGGAGCATATAGATCAGACATGTCCAGCTTGCTACATAAATCAGAAAATGGACCACAAGCAAGTGGTTTGGTGAGGATATCACCTAATTGATCCTTTGACCGAACATAAGGAGTGACAATATGTTTCTTCAACAACAAATCACGAAAAAAATGATAATCCACCTTGATATGCTTCGTGCGCTCATGAAACACTGGATTACTTGCGATAAATATTGCCGACTGATTATCACAATACATCTCTATCGGAATATGAATCATAATCCCCATTTCATGAAGAAGAGACTGCATCCACATCATCTCAGAAGCTGTATGAGCCATCGCACGGTACTCGGCTTCTGCACTAGAATGAGCCACAACATTCTGCTTCTTACTACGCCATGTGACAAGATTGCCACCCACAAACGTACAATAGCCAGAAGTAGACCTTGTATCACTGCGACTGCCTGCCCAATCAGCATCACTGAACCTAGTCACCGTAAGCAACTGGGAAGGTTTGTACAATAAACCCTTTCCAGGTGCACCCTTCAAGTATCGAAGAATGCGAGAGAGAGCCACCCAATGTGGTTGCCGAGGGGCATGCATAAACAGACTAACTACTCCAACTGCATATGTGATATCTGGTCGAGTAACATTAAGATATATAAGTTTGCCAACCAAACGTCTATAATATCCAACATTCTCAAATAACTCTCTCCTGTCAGCATCAAGCTTGTCATGATAATCTATAGGAGTCTCAACTGGCCGACACTCCAACATCCCAGTCTCGAAGAGCAAGTTTAGAACATACTTGCGTTGTGACAGATATATACCCTTCTTAGATCGAGCAACCTCGATTCCAAGAAAATATCGAAAAAGACCCAAATCCTTAGTATGAAATTGATGACTAAGGTAGGCCTTCAAGTCCACAATCCCAGCATGATCACTACCAGATATAATGATATCATCAACATAGACAATCAACACGATAATACCTGCTGAGGAAGAATGGCAAAATACTGAATGATCTGATGTGGTGCGCCGAAAGCCATATTGAATGAGAACTGAACTGAACTTGTCAAACCAAGCACGAGGTGACTGTTTCAGTCTATATAATGCTTTCTTCAATCGACATACGAGTTTTTCATTTCCTGCTACAACATATCCCGATGGTTGATCCATATAAACCTCCTCATGTAAGTCACCATGCAAGAAATCATTCTTTATGTCCAGCTGATATATAGGCCATTGGTGATTAACCGCCACAGAAATAAGAATCCGAACTGAATTCAGCCGAGCCACAGGAGAAAAAGTCTTCATATAATCAATACAATATGTCTGAGTATACCCTTTAGCAACCAACCGTGCCTTGAGGCGCTCAATAGAACCATCGGGACGATACTTGACGGTGTACACCCATCTACAACCCACTGTCTGCTTTCCAACAGGAAGTGATGTAAGCTCCCAAGTCTGATTTTGATGTAAAGCATACATCTCCTCATCCATTGTAGTTTTCCAACCAGAAGATGACATAGCCTGCTTGTAAGTTTTGGGAATGGAAATAGAAGACAATGAAACAGCAAATGCATAAAAAGATGATGAAGAACGGTGTAATGAAACATAGTTAGAAATGTGATGCTTATTATTTGTGGTACAAAAGCGTTTTCTTTTTCTGAGAGCAATAGGAAGAATATCTGGATCTGTGGTGATGGGAGCAAAGACCTCAGGCACGGAAGCTGATTGGTTGAGGGCTGAATTCTGCAGAACCACTGTCCTGTCCTTGGATCTCTGATAAACCTGTAAATGGAGAATGGAGACAGAAATTGATTCAGGAATGACCGAAAGTGGTATGGCAGATATCAAATATGTTGTAAAAGGAATACAACGGTCTCCTGAAGGAAAGAAAGTGATAGACTCAAAGAATGCAATATTCGTACTGACATAATATTTGCATGATTGTGGACTGTAACAATGATAACCTTTTTAAGTACGAGGATAACCAAGAAAGACACACTTCAGAGATCTAGGAGCCAACTTATCTCGATTAGGTTCCAAGTTATGAATAAAAGCGACACACCCAAACACTCGAGGAGGTAAGAAAAAATATGCGACATCTGTATGTAATATGGTAAATGAAACTTTATTATTTAATACAGATGATGGCATGCGATTAATTAGATAACATGTAGTAAGAACGACATCTCTCCAATACTGTTTAGGGACATGCATATTGAACATGAGAGTTCGAGCCACATCTAAAATGTGTCGATGTTTGTGTTCGGCTATACCATTTTGTTGAGAGGTGTGGACACAACTGGTTTGATGAATCATACCACGATCAACACAGAAACTCTTCACAGAAGATTGAGTATACTCTAAAGATTATCAGAACGCAGAATTTTGATACGTTTATTAAACTGAACATAGACTTCATTATAAAAGGCAGATAACACATTTGGAAACTCAAATCTTTCTTTCATTAAATAACACCAAGTCATTCTGGAATAATCATTAATAAAAATAACAAAATATTGAAATTCTTTCGGACTTTTGACGACTCTCACTACGATGAGAGAAGGAACTACGGTGATGCTTGCCTAACTGACAAGCCTCACATTCAAGACTAGAAACGTGACTCAAACTAGGATCAACTTGACGCAACTTAGCCAAAGACGGATGTCCCAAACGATAATGCCACTGCAACGGAGAAGTGAAGGCCTTTCCAGGTAGATTCAAGTAGTACAGTCCATCTTTTTCATGTCCCGAACCAATCATCTTTGTCCCGAGGTCCTGAAAAGCACACGGATTGAAAGAAAATGTCACAGAACATTGAAGAGAACATTGAAGAGATTTGGCTCACAGATAAAAAATTAAATGAAAAATTAGGCACATATAATGAATCAAATAATGATAGTGATTGAGTAGAGTGAATGACCCCTTTCCCAAGCACATGATGAGTAGATCCATCAGCCAAGATAATATTATATTTCATGGAACTACGATTATGAAAGAGATGTTATACCAGACATGTGAGAGCTTGCTCCTTAGTCGATGACCCAAGAGGTGGATGGTGACTGGGTTGCCACAAAAGCAGGATTACCTATATGTGTCATAGTTGCAGTAGGTTGGGAGGTGGTACTAGCAAGCGCGTTCAACTTCTGAAGGATCTGTTCAAATGGAGATGAGGTATCGGACGTTGAAGTCTGATTGAAATCCGAAGTATCATCTCTGGGAGCAGAAGTGGTGACCTGGGACTGCATATTTTTATCATGCATTTGATGTGCATATTCTGATTTGTCCCACTTGTCCCAACAATAGTCTTCCACATGACCGAGCATTCAACAATAGTTACACTTTCGTGGTTGACCACGGCCACCACCACCGCCGCGGCCATCACCACGACCATTGTCTCTACCACCATGGCCTCCTCCTCGACCAAAACTATGACCATCATTTCTACCGCTACGTCCACTACCACGTCCACCACCACGACCAACAGCACTAGAAACTAGGACAGAAGAGTCAGTACTCGGCACCACAGAACTCTGTCCCAGAAAGAAACGATTGAGACGGAAAAAAGTATCTACCACCGTAGTTAACTGCTCTCCAGCAAGGATTTGAGCTTTATAAGGTTCGAGCGTAGGATCAAAGCCGGCTAGGATAAGTGAAACATGAAACTCTTCCTTCTATCTCTGAGCTTCCTTCAAATCAGTAGTAACATGATGATATTGAAGCAGTTCCTCCCACAAAGCCTTCTTTGAAGCCAGATATTCATTCACAAGCTTTCCATTTTGTTTTGTATTAAACAATAACTCGTACAACTCATAGATACGGGCAACGTTTTGCTTCTGCGAATATGATTCTTTCAGAGATGTTCAAATCTATTTGCTTGATTCACACCACTGAACATTAGCAGCGATATGCGGTTCCATACTATGCCACAACTACGACATAACATATGCTTTTGCACTTATCCAATCTTCATACTTAGCAGAAGTTTCAGGCTGGGGTTCTTCCGTCAAAAACTTTTAACTTCTTCTTCGCCCTTAACACCACTTTGATAGACTTGGACCAGGCAAGATAGTTCGCACCATTGAGGTTCACCGCTGTAATCGACTTTCCCAATTTATTATTATGAATAACAGTAAAAGGAGAACCACCTCTGCTACCACCATCACTAGTAACCTTGTTAGAAGATTCGGTCCCACCATACTTGCAGATGCAACAGAAAGACGAGGTCTTTGAAACCCTAGATCTCACAACGAACCTCACCGACGACGAACAACCAACGGAGATCTGTAGAAACCCTAGATCTCATAAACGAACCACGAACGATCACAAACAACGAACGACGAACGATGAACGGCGAATCATGAAAAGTAGACGAAAAACAGCCGAAAATATATGCTCTGATACCAGGTGAAGTTTGGAGACGGAGAGGAGAAGGAAAAATAGTAGGAGAACAGATATTATAAGAAAGGAGATTGCAAGGGCCTTAAACCCTAGGTTGTATCTCATGTCTATTTTATATCGATATGCAATACACCCACAATTACTATTATATCCTCATATGATAATTAACAAAATAAAATAACTCTAATAGACCCTTTGTACCTCGAGTGCACCTTTGATTACCTTGGTACCATGCTATATTCTATTGAGACAAACATTTGTCATTTATGTGTCTTAATTGTCTTCAACAGCTTTTAAATTTTAAATTTTGACAGTTGATGTGCTTTGCTTCTTCAGAAGCTATTCAGTTTACATCAAATAATCACATAATATAATCATGCGACAACAATTAATGATATACTAGCAAATGGCCCCACATATGAGGGAGAACAAAGTTAGCTTAAGTGGAAATAAGAGTATCTGTAAGTTTTTCTCTGTGCATTTAATATGACTAAATTTATCAGCAAAATTGAAGGTATGTACTGTATGACTCTTGTCCAATTCAACCATCCCTACTTCTGAAATAACATTCTCTCTCTCTCTCTCTCTCTCTCTCTCTCTCTCTCTCTCTAATAACAGAGAAGTTGGTAACAGTATCTTAAGCAAAATCGATAAAAGAGTGTACAACTGTGGGTACAAACTTTTCTATGCAAAGAAAACCAACGAACCACATGAGTCTAAGCAACTCCAAGAATCTGTAATATCAAAGAAGTTATGTGATGGAGCGTCCTTCTCTCTCTCTCTCTCTCTCTCTCTCTCTCTCTCTCTCTCTCTCTTTTGTTCTCAAGCAAACCAAAAACCAACTAGGAAGAACTTAAATATCATTCCCTTTACATTAATTCTAATTGAGTATATAGATAGAGGGCAATCCTGTAATAGCCAAATATAAGTTGTTTTGTTTTCCATTTGAATATAGAGCAATGTTACCTGAATTCACCTTATAGGTGGCTTCGAGTTCGCATGTACCAAAATGAGGTATAATGGGGAATTGGTATGTAGTTTCTACGTTCTTGTTAGTTGTCACCTAAAAACTTAAGAGGCAATGACTTGGTAGCTAAGTAGTTTGAACTAATTTGGTTTAGTTTCGATTATATAATACTAGTTGCATTGTGACCTTTGCCGTCGGCACGATGACCCTATGTCTCTAATCACTCCTTCGATACTCTCCTGAATATATTATTTTATCCGATAAATAATAACAATGTTCTAAAATTCGCTATGCTTCTGTGCAGAGGAGGGCGACTAGGCCGTCTAGGCAACTAACATGTATCAATCATTTTTTTTGTTCTCTTCTACTTTATATAGTATTTTTTTTAACTAATTTGGGTTCTATTTACTATTTCTCTCACCGCCTAGACGCTATCTAGACCGATTTTTAGAACACCAAATATATTTAAGACTTGATTAGAATTTTAGTAAGGTTTCAATATGATTTGAAGTTTTAATTAAGTTGAAAAAATAGATAATCGATCAATTATCAACTTAAGAATGAAATTATCTATAAAATTGTGGGGCTACTTGCAAGGATAATTAAACCGGGAGATAGAGAGAGAGTTAATTAAATAGAGAGGGGCGAGGTCAACTATTAATCAGGTAGAGAGAGAGAGAGAGAGAGAGAGAGAGAGAGAGAGAGAGAGTTCTAAACTGTTGGATATACTTATGTGCATGGTAGTCAAAGGCGCGCTTAAGGCATGCCTCGCAAAAAGGTGCAACAGTTGCACCTCACACCTCACTAGGCAAGGCGCATTTCTCTGGGTGCACCCAAGACGCGCCTTTCTGCAAGGCACAACCAAGAAAAGGCACGCCTAGGCGCCCCTTATGTTTTTTTTTTTTTTATTCAAAATTTTTGAGGCATAGTGATAATCCTTACCTCATGGTTACAGTTGAACTGGAAAAATTAAAATTTACTAAAAGTGTGGTAGGGATAATACGAACACTTAGTTCTGTTGACTGCTACTGTTGGTTCACTTGGTTATGTTTTAATATATTTTTGTTGGTTTTAATATATTATTTGGTTTTATTTTTTACAGTATTAATTTATTAATTTATCTATGTATATTTTTATTATTTTTTATATTTGCGTCTCGTTTTGCTCGGACGCGCGCCTTAAGTGCGCCTTGCGCCTCGGACGATATAGACATTTTGAGCCTCGAGTGCGCCTTGCGCCTTTGAGTACCTTGCCTATGTGTTTTAGTAATGACTATTCTTTGTCTTTGATCTTTTTGGCGAGAAATACCACTCTTTATTATATAGAATATTATACTGCATCAAAAAATGTTCCATATACCTGTTGGACATATCGCGTTCCTGATCAATGTACCATGTTTTGGATAAGCGCCCCGAAGCAGTCTACCCCCAACATACCCCATCCGTTCTCACTTGATCAGCTTATAGTTCAACACATGGGGGTCCAGAAGAGTACTCATATAAAACTTGCTTATCTTTAAATGTTGTCCATCCAATCAGCAACTGACTATCTGCTCAACTGACTATCTGCTTCTTAGCTTAAAACGGTAGACTAGATATCTGATGTCATTGTGCAATCTGAATGGTAGCTATTTTGCTGCTGGTGCACATTATGTTAAATGCTGATGCTGTGTCCAGATACTTGTTCCTTTATTTGTAATCACATTTGTCGTGGATATGATGTCACTTGAAACCATGTGGAAATGTTTTTCATCAATGGCTATTACAACTTTATGGTTTTCTCCCTTTTCATATGATGTTTGTTTGAGGGTGTTGCTTGGTCTGAAGGTAAGGCTTGTACCTCATTGACGCGGGTCTAATTCCCCAAAGAGCCTCTCCATCAATGTGGTTAATGTTGCATCTTGATCACCCTCACTCATCAGCATTGAGGCAGTGGGATGCCCTTTTGTTTTGTTTGTTTGATTCAGTCACCACTTAATGACCAACTCATACTGAGCTGTACTGACTAATATGAGGAAATAACAGTACCTTGATGCAAATACCTGGTGAATTGGTAGCCCCTCTACCTGCTTTGCATTATAGCAACATTGTCGTGTTAGGTAAAGAGCAACACATTGCATTAGTTTGTGAAGGCCAAATCATCTTGATATACTTGTGCAATTTCCTTTTCAAGCTGATACGCTGAGTTGATTAAGGAGTTTGGACTCAGGCGAAATGGTGCATCATAGGGTCTAGTTTGCTTTTAATAAAATATTGTATACATCTATATTTTGGATCTTTTGTTATTACGACTTGTTGATTATTTGGCTATTTAGAAGTCAATTTGCTTGCCATTCTCGGTGAAAGTTGTTGACGAATGTCTATTATGAATTTTAGGCATCACCCATCACTATGGGAGGCCGTCAAGTTTTCTTCGAAGAAAAGAGGACCACTACACGAGGCAAGTTCCATATTAAATCCACTTTATGTATATTTTATTAATTAGTGTTTAGACTTTTCTTACGATATTTGATATATGGTAATTTCTACGCGGATGGAAAGGGACGCTTTTAATGATGGTTATGGGTAAGGCTATAATACATTGTTATCTTGTAGTTGGTGGATACACTTATTAATCATTAAACTAATGCATTTAATTTATAAGAGAATAAAAGCGTAAAACATGATTCACGGAGGAATACTTCCATTTCATGTATGAACTCTCTGTTGTAGGCTATAATACATTGTTGTAGGCTATAATACATTGTTATTGGTGGATACACTTTGTAATCATCAAACTAATGCATTTAATTTACAAGAGAATAAAAGCGATAACTCATGATTTACTGAGGAATACTTCCATTTCATATATGAACTCTCTTGTAATGGATATACTGTAAACTTTTGCCCATGAAAACCATTTATAAATTCAACCAACAGGCACTAGACCGACGCTGTGGTTTATAGTTTCATTCTACTTTAAAAATATTTTTTAAGTGATGGTCCTTTTAGCACCTTCAACCTAAAATTTCTACTACCTAGTAATACTAACACCTTCAGTTTAAGTACTGTCAATCTAGTTTTTTATGTTGTCTTGATAGTAGATAATTTTTTATGTAGATTTTTTAAGCTCAGATATAATAGGCTAGTTGATTCGGTGCAACTACTAAATTAAGTTTCCTTTTTATATAGGTTTAGCGGCCCCAAATCCAACATGTTATCCTTGTAGTTTTATGGTAGTTCAATAATGTTTTTAATCAATGGTTGGCCCTTTCCCCCAAAATTCTGGATAAAGGCTTTGTTGTTGTTGCTTGGTCCTTTAACACCTCCAACACTATTTCTACTACAGTAAACACCTGAAGTAACTCAACTATTGTCATTCAACTATTTATGTTCTCTTCATTGTAGATAAATTTATGTATCATCTTTCCGGATCAGATAGAATAGACCAGTTGATTCAGAACAACTAGCAAACTAAATTACACTTCATTTTTATGTGTACAAGGTTTTGAGGAGGAACATTATTCTTCTTTTACTTTTCTTGAAAGCATTTTATTATTGTTTTGAAACAAACTAAATATATACTTAAATATAGTGCCTATATTGTACGAATATGGGAAATGGTGTTCATATCAACATTGTGTTCTTACTTATATCCATGTCCTTATCTATGCAACTAGATGACTATTTATTGTACCTATTTGAAAATGCTTGTATCCATGTCTACTATTGTTCTTATTTGTGCCTGAATTCATGTAACATAGATGTCATAGATGTGAAGCTTAGAGAAGTAACGGAGTGCTACCTCATTGGTTCTAGTGTTGTCATGATGCAAGGTACACAACGCTCGAGATGCAAGGTGTTGTGCGTCCCTCATTGAACTAAGACACATTTTTTATTTCAACTCTAAAAAACATAATAAAAGTGATTGCAATATCATAATCAATTATTTATTGTATAGATAGTTTAGAAGAATTACAAAATTATAAAATCTCATCTGAGGGGCTGTTGGACTCGACAATGGTAGCCAATTCGTAAAGGAAGATCATACTAGCCTAGCGATGAATTGTTTGATGTGGTCAGAGAGAGAAAATATATAAAATAAATCACAAAAAATAAGTTTCAAAATAAAAAAGTCAACTTGAGGAAGGTAACTAGACTTTGGTAGGGTATTTCGTTGATGCGGGAAAACTATTAGTAAAGACTAAATTGAAATTATATAAAAAAAACTATTGGTAAAAGGAAATAAGAAAAAACTCCTGAGTCCTTTTGTCTTCTGACACGAGTCACCTTCTTAGTGTCAGTTGTCACGACTCTCACCTTATTAGTGTCAGTTAACTCCTCCTGTCATGCTCTCACCTTCTTACTGTTGGTTCTAAAGCAACTCAACCATATATAATCAAATATATGGTTTTCCCACTTCTCTTCTTTACCTTTCCAATTCTCACATCCTCTGTCAATTTTGGTTTGAGAAAAATGATTTTTCCTTGAAAGGTTGGTACTTAAAATGTCATTTCCTTCTAAAGTTAGATTCTTACTACTATAATAGTATTCATATGCTATTGCATTTAGTTCAGGTGAACACAGCATAAAAGATGAAGGAACATATTATTGTGTAAAAAAGAAAAAAAAATAAATATTCGATAATTTTGTTTTCATTTGCTTACAAATAATATTTGTTACACATGGTTTATAAAAAAAAATACAATGTGAATAAACTTGCACCTTGCCTTCATGTGGCTCCATTTCAGCCGTAACCCTTGTGCCTTTGATAACTATGGGTGTATGATCTTTGTTGATGGTATTGTGCTTTTTGATGAGTACTGAAGGTTAGACATGAGAGTAGAGAGGGGTTGGACACTAAATAGAAGTGTGGAGAAACTTTGAATCTAAGGATTTTAATTTAGTAGGATAAAAATGGAGTATATGAAATGTAACATCAACCATAAGTCAAGGGACTACATATAGATCGCCAATACCTTGGAGTGACAAATTTTGGTATGTAGGATCAATCTACCAAATATGGATACATTAAAAGATAGTTTGGAACACTTTACCAGAACGAAGACGGTTAAAATTTTTTAGCACGCTTTCCATTCGTGTGGTTTAGCCTTTGTACCCACAACTAAAATTTGTTATAACTTCGCAGTTTTATGTGATGTATCATTTTAACGTTACACGTGAGAGTTTGGCCTTCTCCATTTCTTTTTGGAATGTTTGGATCAATGGATTTAGAACAGCTCCACATTTTGGAACAAAATTCCGAGAATGGCAAACAATACTAGTGTAACTTTAGTTAATTTCTTATAAGTAGGTTTTATCTAAAAATATTCCTGTTTACTATGGGCTAGATGAAGATGCACAATTATGCGCATGCATGTACACCTTTGTTGCACAAATATAGATACAGATGAGGACACGGCGAGAACACGGTACAGACTTTCAAATAGGTCTACGGTAGTCACCTATGTTGCATTAATATGTATAATTGGTCGGTGGCTTGAATCCCCATACCCCTATACGGTCACTTATTTATTTCTGTGACAACATTTACTTCTCTGCTGTAACTAACCCTTGGACCATTCTCTGGATGCTAAACAAGTTTTCAGTTAACTTTTAACTACATCCTTTTTTCAATTTTAATTGACAAGCCAAGTCATTCATACCGATACTGACATTTTACTTTGCTGTTTATTGTTCCTCCAGTTGTAAATGGTGTTGTTGTAAGTAACGGCAATGACAACGGGAGAGGGCGGTTCCTACCAGGAAGAGGTGGATTCCGGAATGACAATTTCAGAGGTCGGGGCGTAAACTTTTTTGGCAACAATCAAGGCTACGGGCGAGCAGAGTTTAGGAACCGCGGTGAGTTTTCAGGCCGTGGTCGGGGCCGAGGCCCAGCAGGTCATGTCGGAGAAGGTTTTCATCATCGAGCCATCCAGAATGGTTATGGAAGAGTAGGTCGTGCAATATCAACGAGTCAAACTGCTGTTTCTGAATGAAAGGAGAAATAGGAGAAAAAGGCAGTATATTCTTTGCCCCTTATTTTTTGTAGAAGCTGTCAAAAGCAAGGATATTTGATTGGAACAATGATTTCATGCCAGAGATTGGCAAACTCCAGTTTTGAGTCAGCAATTGGGGGGTTGGATTTTTTAGAATCTAGATGGTTGGAACAGTGGCAATTCAGTGGTTTGTTTTACCATTGTTTTTGTGTTTGGCTCGTAATGGAACATTAACATTGCCAAATACATGCATTCTTCTTACTTAATATTTCATGTATCATCTTGTGTAGTAGTTTGTTGGCGAATAGTTGTTGAATGATATAGGATATTGTGTGATGGTCACAGAACCATTTTAATTCTTACGCATGTATACCAACACAATGTTTTATGCTTCATTCTGAATCATAAGAAATGACTACCTACTACAAGAGCAAGAATTGGTCAGTATTCTTATTGAAATACTGGTCTTTTGTTTCGAGGCTGCGAGAAGTATGCTGCCAGTTCCACAGGGAATTTTGACTTCATATGCGCAGGTCTGCACATTGGAATTTGGCAGATTGGAGCTAACTCAATTTTGTGAAGTGAAGCATATGTAGTTTTACCTTTTTTTTTTGTTAAATTTCAAGCTTCAGCTTTATGATAATTGATAACATCTGGGGCTATATGATCTTTACTAGAATTTCTATTTAATGATGGAGAGAGATTATGTTGAAAGGAATTGGAGAATTTGCAATTTTAAGAGAATATCAGGCAACTTCCCCCCCCCCCCCCCCCCCCCCTTTCCTAACAATAATTTGCTAGTTCGTACTATCACACAATGTGCAACTTTTTGCCAGCATAGGCTCACATGTATACCAAGCTACCTCATTTTTCATCGTGTACCAGAAAATCATTCATTCCAAACTATATATCAATACATGATCAAAATACGAGTGGTATCATTATTTTATATATTAAACTCAAATATATAGTTGAAGAAGTATTTGAGATGAGTTTTTTATTCATCTCATAGTGGAGGTTATATATAAGGATTAAAAATCCAGTACTACTATTCCTATATGGCATGTATTAAATATAATATATTTTTACTAGTTGTACTACCATATATGATTGTATTTCTATATGTTAAGTACTTACAATATATTTCTATCATTATCATGACAAACGCTGATACTCTCCTCTAAGTTGGGGTATAAACATCGATCATGTGGACATGCCAAATAAAGCATAATAGAAGCACCTTTTGTAAGAATATTTGCCAGCTGCTCTTCAATAGGAACAAAGGAAAAGCTAATAAGCTTCGCATCTAGCTTTTCCTTTATGACGTGACGATAAACCTCCACATGCTTAGTGTGATCATGTTGCATTAGATTATGTGATATCTCAATAGTTGTCTGATTATTATAGTACTTCATTCACTACCAAAATCTGCGCTATTAGCGACATTTTTAGCGACTCTAAATATTGATGTCGCTAATTTTTGTAATATTAGCGACTACAATAAAACGTGTCGCTACGTTCAGCGACAACAATTCTATTGTAAAAATATACGTCGGTACAGGTTGCTGAACGTCGCTAAAGTTTCAATATATAGCGACGTTTTTGCGACATTCAGCGACATCATTTCATTGTAAAAAATTATACGCCGACAAAGGTCACTGAACGTCGCTAAATTTTTATTTCATAGCGACGTTTTACGACATTTATTTCGTCGCTACTTTTTTTATTTATCTGCGATATTGAGCGACATTTATTTTGTCGACATTTATTTTGTCGCTAAGTTTTTATTTATATGCGACATTTAGCGACGTATATTTTGGACGTCACTAATTTGTTTAATATAGGCTTTGGCCTTCTCATTTCCTCCCATTTGATCACCCAAAATTTTGAACCAAGCTCCCCCCCTCGTACGACTGCCCCCCTCCGGCACAGTTCCCCTCCCCCCGAGCACCCCCTCTGGTTCTTTCCCCTCGCGCGACTGCCCCCCTCCGGCACAGCTCCCCTCCCCCTGAGCGCCCCCTTGGCACAGCTCCTCCCCTCCGACGACCTCCCCACAGCTCCGCCTACCTCTTGGTAAACCCTAAACCCCCCTCTCTCTCTCTCTCTCACACACACACACACACACACACACACACACACACACACACGGACATGACATGACACACAGACACGACACTGTGGATGGTGGGTGTAGAGACATGATACACACAGACAATTGCCTTAAGTTGCTTCATGGATTTGCCCTATTTGTCGGGGTTTACTATAATACTGAAAATTAAAATTTTCTAGTATTAATTAATGAACAAGTAATTAGTATTTAATTATCATTTTAATTTTTTTTTTAATTTTTACTTGGTTTAGATGTTAGTATAATAAAAATATATATTAATTTTCATACTTAGATTTGGACTTATGTTGCATGACTACGAATGTAAGTATATGGTTATATTTCAGAGGGTAGTATGTGTATTAAGGTAGGGTATCTTGGAGTATAATATCAATTGCAAGCTAGGGGCAATACACGTGTTTAAGTATCAGATATTGCATAAGTGTACGTGTTCTATGGATATATACATGATATAAGTTAGTATATGTTATCTTTTAGTTATCAGTTAGATACATTAGTGTGTGTGTGTTGAGTGTTTGCACTATAGCGTATCAGTCTTTGGGTGTTCAAGAGTAGGTTGGTTTGTGCGACTTAGTGTCAGGTAGTATAGGAATGAGGGTTGGTATCAGATCATTTCCAGTAAGGGTGTGCTTAGTACAAGGACTGTTAGTGTAGGTTGGAGTTTGGTTTGTGTGTATGTGTGCCAGATAAAGAGGGGGAAGCTCGGGTATGGGCATTGCAGGCAGTTAAAGGAAATGTGCTTAGTATTTAATTTAGTATGTGTATAGATATCTGTTCGTGAGTGTTTATATATGTTTAGTTTGAGAGTGTGTTTAGTGAGTGGATGTAGGAGTGTTCAAACCAAGTATTAGTGAGTGTCTTAGAGTCTGTGCTTTAGGGGTATATATATATATATATATATATATATATATATATATATATATATATAGATGTGGTTATGTGATGCCTATACATATAGTATGTAAGTTATGTATCTAGATAACTTGGAAATAATTGATAGTAATGTGATACCAAGTCATGAGTGTAGTGTCACAATGTAGGATATGGGTAGGTTAGTACCAAGGCTATAGTACTAGCTTTGTGATATTCGAGATTAGTATATTGATACTAATGTAACTCTAGTATTAGCTAACTTGTATGAGCTGTCCATTTACTGGAGTTTGAAATCTTTGGCTCTACTTTCCGCTCTGGTACCGGAAGCCATGAGACATAAGTCTTTTTTTCTCCTTCATATTTCAGTCTCTTGACTTTCGGCACCAGAGCATAAGGTAGAGCCAAATGTCTCATGGCTTCTAGGTTCATTTACCTATTTCTTATTAGGTATCTAGCTAGGTCAAGATACAAGTGAGTATATTGAGTATGTGAGTATCCACGTGTTCATATCTCTGATTTTTTTTACTTTTGCAAGCCTTTTCAGGCTATTACAATTTGCAAATATATTTCAGGTAATTTTTTGAGAGGAGTAAATAAATGCCTCTAATTCATCTTTGCCTCTATTTGAACGATATATACTTGAACGATGTCTATTCATCTTTTCAGAAGTATCTAAAGATAAATTACTACCTGCGTCATCGTTCGTGGATGTACAACCGTCATCCTGATAACATATGCGGTATGCGAGATGAATTAATAGATAGTGTATAGCAGTTCCTGCAGTTCGCGAAGGCATTCCCTAAGTACATGGACGACACCAAAATTAAGTGTCCGTATGTGAGATGTTGCAACATGAAATATCACTCAGAAGTTGATGTGATATATCATTTGTACTCGAGGGGTTTCACGCTGAATTACTATCAGTGGACCTCACATGGAGAACTTGTGTCTTTAGCATCAAATCCAGAGCCTTATGTGGTGCCGTATATGGATGACCACGACAATGTTGATTACGACGACGGGTGAGTGAACATAGTTTTCGACGCTGTCGGACCTAGTTTTGATCCGGACAATCATGATGCAGCCGAGGAGGCACCGAATGCTGATGCTACAAAGTTCATGGAGTTACTGGAGAATGCAAGGACTTCATTATATCCTGGTTGTGAGGATCATTCACCGTTGGAGGTGGTTACAAGACTGTTAAGCATCAAGTCCGATTTTAACATATTGCAAGAATGCTACAACCGACTGATGGAGTTGATTATAGAGATCTTGCCGGATAGTGCTAAGTTGCCTAAAGACTTCTACTGATCTAAGAGAATGGTGAGATCGCTCTGGATGGGATACAAGAAAATTGATGCATGTCACAACATGTGCATGTTGTACTACAAAGACGACAAGGATGAAGACGCGTGCAGATTCTGTGGTGCCGATCGCTACAAGGCCACTGGTAGAGAAAGGTCTGTCAAAACAAGGAAGCCTACCGATTCGATGCACTACTTGCCTTTGACGTCGCGGTTATAAAGATTATTTATGGTGAAGGAGACTGTAGAAAATATGAGTTGGCACAGGCGGGAACAGATCGAAGGAGTGTTGGATCATCCATCAGACGAAGAAGCACATAAGCACTTTGATCGAGAGTATCCATATTTTGCCTCGAATCCACATAATGTCAGATTGGGGCTCTCCTACTTTCGGGCTCCCAGTATTTGTGTTGGCCTGTGATCGTCACTCCGTACAACCTACCATCTTGGATGTGCATGAAGACTCCGGTTATGTTCCTAACCATTATTATCCTGGGTCCGAACAATCCGAAGAGGAACATCGATTTGTATTTACAACCGTTGATAGATGAGTTGAATAAGCTGTGGGAAGTAGGTGCCAACATGCACGATGTTTCTAGAAAGCATAATTTTCAAATGAGGGTAGCACTTATGTGGACCATCAACGACTTTCCAGCCTATGGAATATTTTCGGGATTGAGCACTCATGGCCGTCTCTCATGTCCGTATTGCATGGACCGTACTAAGGATTTTTGTTTGAAACACGGAGGCAAACCGTGCTTCTTTAATTGTCATCGATAATTCCTGTCGAAGGATCATCCATACCGGAGGAACATGAATAATTTTTGTGTCGGCGTTGTGGAGAAGGCCAATCCACCACCAAGGTGGCCCGGATACATAATATGGAAAGAGGTAAAAGATTTACCAAGTATTATCAAAGATCCTGCTAAGGGGTACAAGTGTGACGGATTTGGTCGCACTCATAACTAAACGAAAAGGAGTATATTCTAGGATCTGCTATATTGGAGCACCAATCTGATCAGACATAACCTTGATGTCATACATATCGAGAAGAATATGTTTGACAACATAATTAATACTGTAATGGATGTAAAGGGGAAGATGAAAGACAATCCGAAGGCCAGGTTTGACTTGGAAGAAATATGTAGATGTCTTGCGTTGCATTTGATAGAGACGGGGAATGGAAAGTTAAAGCAGCCTAAGAAAATTTTCTCACTGGAGAAGGAGAATAAATGAAGACTTTGTAGGTGGATTCAGGGCCTAAAATTTTTCAGACGGGTACGTGTCGAACTTGAGAAGATGCGTCGACCTCAAGAAGAACAAACTGACGGGTATGAAGAGCCACGATTGTCATGTATTCATGGAGAGGTTAATTTCGATTATATTTTGGGAATTCTTACCGCAGATCGTTTGAGATCCATTAACAGATCTTCAGCATATTCTTCAGATCTTTGTTCTACTAAGTTGTTCGTCGATCATCTAGAAAAGCAAGAGGACATTGCAGTAACACTATGCAAGCTCGAGAAGGTATTTCCTCCTGGATTCTTCGACTCCATGGAGCATTTTCCAAATCATCTTTCCTATGAGGCACGTGTTGGTGGGCCTGTCGGTTATCGGTGGATGTACCCATTCGAGCGACATCTGAACCACCTAAAGGGAAAGGTGAAAAATAATGTATGGGGTTGAGGGTTCTATTTGTGAAGCTTATGTGCTCGAGAAGATTACAAACTTTTGCTCCATGTCGGTTATCGGTGAATGACGACGAGCTAAGGGCTGCTCAGTTGTATATATTACTCAATTGCAACGAGGATGAAGTAGAGAAGCTAGAGGGATAAGTAATTAATACGTCCACGTTTACATCATCTCAATATATTGGTATAAGCTCGGTAATGTTATGCTACTAATCGACGGTTGCTCCATTATTTTTTAGCACATATAATGATGAGCTGAGGTCGGTTAGACCCTACATAATAGAAAAAGAAATAGAACAAAAAATGAGATATTATTTTTCTTCTTGGTTGAGCGCATATGTAAGGAGCTCGATAATACTTTTTGTATATGCACTTTACCCAATAATTAACGGAACGTTGAACTTAATTTCTTATCTTATGGTATTTAGGTCGATCGTCCAGACGCAAATGGATTTAGGTTCAAGTCAACAACTGCCCCGATCAAAGACAACTTCCTAGATCTCGAGGACACCAAAAATAGTTATTTGTGTATCAAAATCTTCAAACTATAAAGATGTCGACATAGGCAATAATTTTTATGGCATCTTACGGGAGATTGTGGAGCTGAAATATAATTATGGAACAAAGCCTGCTAAGATCATTTTATTCAAGTGTGAAATTTGATCCGATCCAAGATTAAGGTTGGAAAATAGACAAGCATGGTCTTGTAGATATAAACTACTAACGTTGATATCAAGGCTACGAACCATTTGTCCAATCAAGTCAGGCTCAGCTCGTGTACTTTACAAATTATCCTAAACGGAGAACAACGAGGTCGGACTGGTTGACAGTATGTAAGACCAAAGCTAGAAATACCTTTAACATTGACGAAACAGCTTATAAGGAGGATGAGCTGCCTCTTGTAACAAATATTGTAGAGGTGGACTCAACGAATATTTCTTATTACACGGCTAATCGTGTTGAAGATGTAGAATTATCTGAAGAGGAAGACGAAGTAGATGAAAGTGAAGAAGAGGAGGACGAGGTCGAGGAAGAGGAGGACGAGAAAAATGAAGAAGATGAATTTTCAGAAGAGGATTAAAAATAAAATTAAATCCATTTAGCCTTGTGACATATACTGTATTTTTCTGGATTAGACTTCTTGGATATTATTGCCAAAACTCTAGACTTTTCAGTTATCTAGACTTTTTGTGTGCAATTCAAAGGTGGGTTGCTCCAGGTCTATTTATACATTTTTCTGGATTAGACATTTTTGTGTGCAATTCTATTATGACTGTAAGATTTATTTTACTTTCCTTCTTCATTTAATTTTGTTCGTATTATATATATATATATATATATATATATATATATATATATTTATTTTATCATCATATGTTGTTATCAGTTATGACAGGACGATACGGAGGGTTCAGACGTAGAGGAGTATCTAGAGGACACCGTGCTCCGATCGGCAATACTCCTTCCGTACCAGATAGTAGGGCCGAACCACTTTCATCTCCTCATGACAGTACTCCTGGGACGAGCACTCCTGGGACGAGCAGTACTCCACTCTTTCGACCACTTGCACCTCCTCATGACAATACTCCTGGGATGAGCAGTTCCAGGCCAGAGCCTACTACTCCTCCATCTACTATTCCTACTGTTGACGGTACCATGGAGACCGAGGAGGAGACAGGCGAGGCCCAACCCTCGCAGTATCAGAGAGATCCTCCATGCGCGCCTCCGGACGAGCATCAGATGGAGATTTGGACCGACGACACAAAGTAAGTTAATTAGTTAACATTTGCTTACGCATATATATATATATATATATATATATATATATATATATATATATATATATATATATATATATATATATATTGACTTTTCCACGAATATAATTATATTTGTATAAATATCGTCCATCGAGGGCACAAAGATGCCTGGGGCTCTTTCTGAGGTACAATTATAGTGGCCCTTGGATCAACTACTCCGATGCGATCAATGATCAGAAGGACCATGATCGTTGGAAAAATCAATCCAAGGTTGGATCTTGACTGAACAATGGAATCAGATGAGGGCTAGATTCGACGATCCCAGGTACAAAAAAATGTCGGAGAAGGCGGCCATGAATAAGGCAGAAAAGTGGTATGGTGGGTCGATTCCGATGACGGAATATTTTTGTTGCATGATAAGTATTTGAACGTATATATATTATTTTAATCAAACTAGGATAAAATGATTAATTTTAGTAACAATATATCTACTTATAATTAACAGGTCCAGAGGGGTGAAGACGCTAACATGGTGACCGTCTTCCTCGCCACCCATCGGAAGGGCAGACAGCTCATCGATGATAGGGCCACGTAGACTTACGTAAGTATTACTTTAAGTTTTTTTATTTTAATATAACTTAGAAAATATGCAAATAAATATCCATGTAGTTAGTAATAAGTTGCTTAGATAATAGGGTTATTTATACTAACTATTCCTATATTTTTGGTTTATAACACCTGGTACCCCTGCTTTTGAACAACTTAGAAAATATGCAAATAAATATCCATGTAGTTAGTAACAAGTATATTTATCAAGAGATTTTTTTTCTTTTCTAGAATGAGTATCTACGGCTCCGTGAGCAGTCGACGCAATATGCTGTGTCTGTACCTCCCGAGGGTGAGACCGGTACTTCCTTGCAGCCACCGGCCCACCCAATTTTTTCGGCTGACGAGCTATGGCAGACTATCGCTGGTGGTCTTCAGAGGGGTACGTACTACGGTACGGGATCCTACGACGCCTATGTTGTGACACAGGGCTCTAGGACCCCCTCTGCCCCTGCGCATACCCTACAGCCTTTCCAGAAGTCGGTACGAGTCTAGCAGGAGAGAGTTGGCCATCCGATTACGTCTATGCATGATGAGATGATGAGACTGATTTTGCAGCAGCCCCAGTCCCAGCCACAGATGGACGATCTAAGGATCTTAGCATATTTTGATGCGCTCGAGCAAAACTTTTTGGAGCTCAGGACTATGACCGAGGCGACACAACGGGATATTACGGATCTGGCATCATCGACACAACATTCTGTCACTCGGATTATAGGTGTCATAGATTCATACAATGATCGCCTATCAGCATTAGAGCGGATTCATCCTCCTGGTTTGTCGGCATCGACACCGACTCCACGTGTGATATTGCCTCCTAGTTCGACATCGGTGGCACTTTCACAGGGCCAGTTGGACTATATCGTATCCTAGTTGTGCGACGGTGTTCCTTCTCCTCCTCCTGATCACATTAGTCCTAGGTTGGACAGATAATTATGAGTTTGTGTGACATTGGCCCATTTTTGGGTTTGTTGTATATATTCTTTTAGTGACATGAGAATATTTATTTCAGACTTTTATGTTTTGAATTTGTATGACATTGGCCAACAGTGACAGTAGATTTGAATTTATTGGTGTTTAATAATTTGCTTATGTGTGACAATCTGTTTTTATAAGCTATGAATATATTTGTATAAACTGCAGGCTGAATATTGTTATATAAATTATTATGTAACAATATGTATTTTAAATTTTTTTTACAGCAATTTAGCGACGTTTACCGACGTCTAGCGACATTTACCGATGTATAAATACGTCGCAGAGAGGTATCAGAACGTCGCTATCCCTGTACCAAGACGTCGCAAATATCTCGCTAAAAGTCGCTAATTTGCTGACTTGGCAATCTCTGCCATGTCATCAAGATGTAACTAAAATATGTTGCTAAACGTCGCTACATTCAAAAAATATTAGCGACGTACATGCGTTGCTAAACGTCGCTAACGGAAGAATGTTAGCGACGTTTAGTAACACAGTAAACGTCACTAAGTATAGAAATATCAACGATATTTTGTGACCTAATTTGTGTCGCTCATATACCGACGTTGCACCACAGAACGTCGCTAATTGGTGAAAATTTTACAACGTTCATACATCACTAAGATACGTCGCTAGTTGCAACGTATAGCGACGTATTTTCAGTCAGCGACTAGCTAGACCGCGATAATTATAAAACGTCGCTAATAACGTCACTATTTTATTTCAGCGACGTAATTTTATAATTTAGCGATATTTTGTAGCGTCGTTAACCCCATAATTTTTAGTGGTGATTGCAGTTTTAAGTTTAAATCCCAAATACTGTAAGAGATTTCTCAACCACAAATCTCACAAACCCTTTGAGCCATGCCTCTGTACTCAGCCTCATCATTTGACCTTGCCATAACCTTCTACTTCTTACTCTATATTATCGGATTACCTCCAACAAAGATGAAATAAGCAGATATCGACCTCCCATCCATGATATAACCAGCCTAGTTTGCATATATAAAATTACATACCTCCAAAACACTATTGTGCTTAAAAAATATCACTCCTCTTCTTGAAGCTAACTTCAAATATCTCAAAATTCTCACAACCACCACCATATGGTTCTCACTAGGATTATGCATAAACTGACTAACAACACTCACTGCATATGCAACATATGGTCTAGTATGAGCTAAATAAATCAAGCTTACAACTAACCTTTGATAACGAGCTTTATCAATGGGAACTGACCTGGGTACTATGTTAGGCGATGATTCTGCTAAATATGAGTATCAATAGGCTTACAGTCCAGCATGTACTTGTCTCAATTAGCAAGGCAAGTATGTATTTTCGTTGACACAAGAAGATGCCTTCTCTCCTCCTGGCTACCTTAATCCCTAATAAATATTTGAGGTTACCAAAGTCTTTTATCTCAATCTCAAAAGCTAATTGTAACTGTAGCTTGCCAATCTCAATAGTATTATTACTAATAATTATCATTTCATCATCATAGATAATCAGAATAGTTACCTTCCCTTGTTGACGCTTAAGAAATATAGTATGATTTGAATTACTTTGTTTATACCAGAACCTGTGCATGGACTATAAACCTTCCAAACCAAGCACGAGGTAACTGCTTAAGGCCATATAATAATTTGTGTACTCTGTACACAAAGTTACTAGAGGAGGAAGTTACATATCCAGGTGGAAGCTCATACAACTTTTCATTCAACTTGATATGGAGAAAGGAATTCTTTACATCAAACTTTCGGATGGGCCAATTTAAACTAGCAATAATTGATATAAAGATATGGATAATGTTCATCTTGGCAACCAATGCAAACATCTCATCATAGTCTATGTCATACAATTGATTAAATCCATTTGCAACAAGCCACGCCTTATACATGTTCACCGACCTATTTGCATTATGCTTCACTATAAACAACTAATGACAACTGAACGATTTCTTTACATGAGGAAGAGGTACAAGTTCCCAAGTATTATTCTTTTGCAATGCCTCCATCTCTTCCTTCATTGCCTTTGACCATTTCAGATCTCCCAATGGTCCTGCACTTTGTTAGGTATTGATACAACAAATATCTTATTCACAAATGATTCATATGACTTAGACAATCT
This sequence comes from Iris macrosiphon, assembly GCA_036927795.1. Classification (NCBI taxonomy): domain Eukaryota; kingdom Viridiplantae; phylum Streptophyta; class Magnoliopsida; order Asparagales; family Iridaceae; genus Iris; species Iris macrosiphon. Next base: position 61,677,743 of record JAYESA010000018.1, read on the forward strand.
CTGGGTAGACACATAGTTGGCCACTCAGTATTTTGACTTTGCATAAGTAGTGAGTTCATACTTTTTGATTGTCTAACCATGAGTAGACATGCTAGACAACACATATTTTTTAACCCTAGACTCGCTATTATTAGCATCAATGTGTGTACATACCTTAGAGGGATTATCTTAGTACGAGGGAGTAGGGGATTAGGGTTAGGAGTGATCAATAAGGGGATAGTAGTAGTATGTTCAGCAACATTCGACTAGTTGAGACTAGTAATTCAACTGGTCAAATTTTCTTTATTCTCAGCTGTAACTGAATTCAATGGGTTAAAGGTTTTATTTTGGCCCGCCAACAAATCCTCCTGGAAAGTTGATCTTGCTTTGTACTTTCTGGACTCAAGTTTGACAGGTCGTCTACTATATTCGATGGGTCGAATATGTCGATTTAACGGGTCAAAACTGACGACTGGACGCTTGTAGCTTCTGTATCTCAGTTCGATGGGTCTCGAACTTCCTTACGACTGGTCAAAATACCTTTGGACTACGTTCTTCCTTTTTCTTCCTGCACTTATTCTTCTTTACCATGATACAACTCTTCAAAATATGAATCTCCCCTGAAGAGTAGTGTCAACGGATAAAAAATAACTCGTCTTCATAGAAGGACACATCCATAGTAACATAATACTTTTGGGTTGGTGGATGGAAGCATTTGTACCCCTTCTAATAGTTACCATAGCTAACAAGACACACTTAATATTACCGATGCATCCAACTTAGACATCTGCTTCTTAGGTACATGGATAAAAATAATACAACCAAAGATACGGGCATGAAGATTATGAAATGATAGTATGCAAACATGAGACGCAAGGACCTCAAAAGAAAATTTACCCTAGAAAACACTAGATAAGAGATGATTATTAAGATGGGAAGAGGCTTGTATATCACCCCCAGAGATACTTAGACATATGAGTACTAAAAAGAATGGAACGAGCCATATCCAGAAGATGACAATTTTATCTTTTAGATATCTATTTTGTTCTGGTGCTTATGGACAAGTGGTTTTGTGGACAATTCCATATGTTTAAAAAAACTCTTTAAAAAGGTGATTCATATATCGACCCACCCCTTATCGGAATTATAGAAATAAGTAATTAATTGATTTATTTCTCCAGAGGGAGTACATATATATAAGAGGCTAGCCTCCTCCTTATTTTCTATCCGATGTGGGACTAAATATCCCTATAGCTCAACACCCCCCTCATGATGGGTGATAGATCGATATGAATTATCCCTATCTTATTACAAAAGATATCAAACTCTCTAGTGCCTAAACCTTTAGTTAAACAATCAGCTAACTGCTCCGCTGATTTTACATAGCTCAAAGTCAGAATTCCTCTATTCAGCTTCTCATTGATGAAGAACTGATCAATTTCCACATATTTAGTGCGATCATGCTGAACTAGATTATTTGAAATATCAATTGCTAATTTATTGTCACACCAAAGTTACAAGGAGTCTCCTCTAAATAAATACATCTCAGACAACAAGCTCTTCACCGACATAATTTTGCACATGCTAACTGCCATAGCCCTGTACTCGGCCCCAGCTGTAGACCTAGCCACTACATCTTGCTTCTTGCTGCGCCAAGATACAAGATTGCCTCCAACAAAAATACAGTAACCTGTAGTGGAACTGCAATCATCCATACAACCCGCCAAATCGGCATCACAGTAGCCTTCAACTCTCAGATGTCCGAAACTTTTGAACCATAACCCCTTTCTTAGGATTCCTTTAATATACCTGAAAATTTTGTAAATTGCCTCCACATGCTGCTCTCTATGATCATACATACATCTATTCACCACACTCATGACCTGAGTAATATCAGGTCTCGTATGATATAGAAATATAAATCGACTAACTAATCTTTGATATTGCTCCTTACTCACCGGATCACCACTATCAACACACAACTTATGATTCTGCTCGATAGGAGTAGAAGCAACTCTGTAATCCAGCATCCCTGTCTCTAAAAGAATGTCCAGAGTATACTTTCACTGAGAAAGCACTATACCCTTTCGTGACCTTTCAATTTTAGTTCTGAGGAAGTACTTCAACTGTCCCAGATCCTTTACATCAAATTCCTCTGTAAGTTTTTTTTCCAGCCATAGTATCTCCTCAGTATCATATCCAGTAATAACAATATCATCAACACAGACTACAAGAACAGTGATACGAGTCTTGGACTGTCTCTATGATCTTTATTGCACTGCATATTTGTCACACCCGTTCCCAAATTTGGTATTCTTGAATTTCTGATATTAAATTTTTTTTCCCTATAAATATATTTTTGTTGTATTTTGCATGTTGGTTCCTGTCTATATGTTGTATTTTATATGTTTGGGTTCCTATTTATTGTGGGAGACTACCCGAGACCAATAGTGAACATATATTGGCAATTGCCATGAACTCATACTAGGACCCGTACGTAGGGTGGATACCTGATCCGGTTCACTTTTGGAACCACTAAGCCTAATTTGGATGGTTGAAATTTATTTGGAGAGTGTTATGACTTAATCCTATGGCTAACCTCATTTCTCCACTTGGCATATATATATATATATATATATATATATATATATATATATATATATATATATATATATATATATATATATATATATACATTTTCCCTTATTTCTAGTTTCTTTCTTCTTTCCTCTTCCTCCTTCCCTCAAGAGCCCCCCCTTGGCCGAACCATAGCCCAAGCCCTATACCTAGACTTGGTTCTAGGAAGAGGTTTGTTAGTCCACCAAGGCAAGTATATCTTTCTCAAAGTGGTGAAGCCATGATATATATATATATATATATATATATATATATATATATATAGTAATTAAAATATGTTTGATGGAAAATGTTTTCCTTGATGTGCTTATTATTTTTAGTTCTTGGAGTTTTGGGTTTTGGTGAATGGTTTGGAGTAGATCTGAGTTTCAAGTTTGGATTTTTCATGGGTTCTATAAGTTTTCTTGGTTTTGATATATTAAAACTCATTATTTTTGAAAACTAGTAGTTCCATATGATAGAGCATTTGATTTCGTGCGGTCATGATTTTAATTTCACTGGATTTGGATTTAAAATGAAGATTTTATGAAGAAAACAAGTTTTTTAGATTTTTGGAACTTTTTTCATGGAGTTTGTGCTATTTTGGGACGAAGGAGTTCCATGCGGCCAAGCTACATGCACCCCTTCCAACATGACGCCTATCTTGTTAGGCGCATGACTTTCTCTGCATATGTGCCCCTAAGCTGATTGCATAGAACACTAAACACATAATATTTTCCAAAGGGCAAGTGTCCATGCGGCCAGAAGCTCATGTGGCCAGTTGTCCATGCGGCTAGAGTGCATGCGGCCAGCTTTTCATTTGACTTAGAAGCGATATATGTATATTTTCCTTGCACATCTTTTCATGCACACCTTTTTATGCTTTTGTCTTTTCTCTAACACACATTTATGGCATGTTACATCGATCACTTCTCTGACCCGTATTTATGACCCATCACTTAGCACTTGTCCCGAAGAGTGGACTTTCCCTTGAGCATGCGCCCAGTTTGTCCATACGGCACCTGTCTTATGCGGCGGCCTATTGGTTCATGCGGTAGCTCGCCCATGTGTCCAACTCCATGTGGCCAGTTGCTCATGAGCCTTATCAGTGTATGTGGTATATCCCATGGGCTAGACATAGCTATGCGCCCATGCGGCCCTAGTGACCCATATGCACATTTTGTTTCACTTAGTTAATGTTTCATGGAATATTTTTATTGAGTACTATGTTATATGTGTTGATCCCAGCGCTTGCTTGTGTTGTGACTGTAAGTATAATGGGCTTAGTGAATAATACTGTGTTAGACATGGCTATATGCTAGAACTAACTATGTGCATAACATGATTATATGTTGGATTAGACTATGTGTTGTCCCGATTGAGTTGGAAGTGATATTGACCCAGTACCTGCTAAGAGGACTCAGATCAGTAGATTATTTACCTTTGTTCGTCGGATAGAGTGAGGGACGTAGTTCTGCTCGGGAGACGATATGCAATCCCGGGCCTTGTTTGGTTTAAGGATTGTGGATTTGCTCCAGAGTCTGTCATATTTTTTCCTTGCTCCTGTCCGACATCATTAATTAGTAATTCGAGGACTTTACAATTAATGCTTCCAATTAGTTGATTAATTGATAATCTGTGTACCTGATTTGAGGAGATTCTACGCAATTAAGTGATTTAATATGATAATAAGATTCAAGTGACTGATTTATAGGCCTGACTACCTGTATTCGAGTTGATAATTTCTTTCGCACCAAGTGTGCCATATGATTTTACTTGTGCACCGAAGTACGACAAACCTTGCTAGATGTAATATGACTATATGACTCTTGACCTAGTTAATATGGTTATCTGATCGACTGATTGGCCATTATAACTTGGCTCTCTATGCATGTACTGATAGTCTAGGGACATAAACTATTGTGGTGCGATGATTCAATACTTGTCCTTGTTTGGTTGTAGGGTTGTGCCAATGTGTCACAATAGTTCATGTACCGAAGCTGCATATTATGCCTATATCTTAGCTTGTATTGTGGCATATGTATTCTAGATTATATTGATGTGTTGTATATTCGTAGTGTTCATAATTGGTGACTCGTACCCTGTCTCGATGTAGTACGACATCTCTTATCCTTGTTTGGTTGTAGAGATGTCCTACTACTTCGATGAAAGGTCATACGCTTGCAGTTGTGTACGGATTCCTATTTTATGTACTTTATTGGTTTTGCTTCATTCACTTGTGCTCCTTTGCGGTACTTGCTCTCGGGGCCTGACCCAACTATTTTTGTCTGGCCAGGTTTAGTAGCAGAGCCCGAGGATCCTGTCTTGCATCCGACCGATGGCGCACACCAGGAGAATGTCCGCCGAAGAACTTGAGTGGGTTTCTTCTCTCCCACTATGAGTATCATTTTGTATTACCTTTTGGCGTTTAGCTGACGACACTTGTTAGCCGATTTATCTAGAAATTAGTTCCTTTACATGATTGTATATTATTCAAACCGCGACTGACTTACAATTATGTACTCTTGATAATGTACTAGTTTATCATTCTGTATAACTGGTTTCATGATCATTCTGATAGAGCGTCGGGGATGCCTAACTGCTTTATCTTACATGTTTATTCTTATTTTTCTTGGTTGATGATTGAGACATAGATGTTCTTGACCCTAGGTGACTTGATTGTAGTATGCACCCCCTTGTCTCTAGACAACCTTCGCACATTGCGGTATACTTCAGTATTTCGTAAGGTGTGGTTGGTTGAATCACGCTCTCGCTCTCCAGTATTCTGGTTCTGGGGCATGACAAGGTTTTAGTAGTGGCCCAAGCAGGTTTGTCTGTCCTTTCAGACTTATGGGGTGTATTATTCTAGGAGTCTCAATCAAAACTATTTTCTTTGATATCCTGAATTCTTCTTCTTCGATACCGAGCTTGAACTATCAACAATTTGCTTCCTTGTTCTTTCTTGTGCCGTCCTTTGATATCTTGGTGTCCTTTTTCTTCAGGTGCACCTCGTCTCTGCCTGTTAGAGCAGCAGATGTGGTAGAACAGCTAGCAGAGCAAGATCCCATTGAGCGCCAACAAGAAAAAATATTTTCTCAAGATCGGATTCGGGTCGAGCCAGTAATCGAGCAACATGCACGAGAGATTCCTATACCCTCGGCAGTACGAGTTGTAATGCCCTGCAACCGCACGGTGCATGTAACCTCCGTATCCTGAAATTCGTGCTTAAATATTGTTATTAGGTTAATTTGGGGCTATTAAAATTTTTCACAATTTTTATTTATTAAAAATTAGTAACAATAAATTTTTAGGACTTTAAAGAATTTATTTTAGTTTCAAACATAATTAAAAATATTTAAAACTTTTATTTTAGGTTCTAAATAATCAAATATATTTTCTAGAATTTGCTGAGAATTTTTTGAATATTTTTAATATTTATTGGGAGTTATTTAGGCTAATAACTAATTTTTAGGACTTCTAGAATTTATTGCGCAAGACCAAGAATATAGAATCAATACACAAAATTTTCTAGTGTTTATAATATTATTATATATTTTCTAAAATTATTTCAGAATTTTTGGAATATTTTTAATATTTATTTTTATTTAAATAGGTAAAACTAATTTTTAGAGCTTCTCCTAATTATAGTAGAAAACCTATGAACATAAAATTGTTCCAAGTATTTTTCTAGGATTTTTAGGTTCAAAATATATTTTTTATATTTTTTCAAATTTTTATGATTATTTTTAATGTTTATTTTGAGTTATTTAGATTTAAAATGACTTAAATAATATTTTGATAAAGGTAAATCAAAAATAAATAATATAAATAAAATCACCCAATCAGATTTTGACATGTGTCATCCTATATTTATCATTCAGCCGCATGTCAGCGCATATATATATATATATATATATATATATATATATATATATATATATATATATATATATATATATATATATATAATAACCTTAATTATTCTATTATTTTAGAGAGAGAGATTTTGGAGAATTGTCATCTAGGATTCCTTCATCTTCTAGAAGCCATTACTCATAGCTCCGGACTCCAAATATGGTCCAGTTTCTTGCATTAGAACCGTATTGAGGTTAAATTTCTGAATATCTAAATTGTTTTACAAAATTTTGAATATTAAATTCTGCAAAATTCGTAGAGCACAACATGTGAAAAAATAGACGCGTCTCGATGTTTTTGCGATTTTGGGAGAACCAGGAATCAGAATCACGAACCGTTTAAAGTTTCGAAAAGCTAATATCGAGATCATTGAAATATGTTTTTCTCCGAATTTAATTCAAAGTATTTATATACTGTTGATTCTGTAGAACTTCTAGATTAGAAATTAACCACCGTTGTACAATACAAAATTTGTATATGCAATAATTTTCAAACTAATTGGAATTCGGACGAGCCATAAATTCTAACATATTTTTGACGCTGAAATCTATAGGAAATCATGCATAAACGTTGAGTTTGTATCGGTTGACTTTTTGGTCAACAGATTGCCTCGATTTGCATGCATGGGTCTCGAGTTGATAAAATTTAATTCCTTTAAAAAAAATTTAGGAATTAACCTAAAAATCAGAATACTAAGATTAAAATAAGATTTTAGAGTAATTATTCTAGAATTAAATAAATTAAAATAAATTATCTTTTGACATGGTAAAATTATAATACATAGGCTATTTGGACCGTGACTTGGACTCTGATTCATACCAGCTGAGGACCACAGGCGAGTACATTCTCTGATAGTTTTTATTATGTTGATTATCTCTATAATTCTAGTTGTATAGCGTACATAATTCTGACACTGTTGTATACACGAGTTGGCATCATCGAGACCTGTCACGAGTAGTCGTGATTGGGATCCATCGTTCTAGCTGGGGAAACGGAGAAATATTAGTAGCTTATGTGATCATACCCAACTCTACATGAATCATAGCTCACCCATACCTTACGTCTGTGCATCCTGACCATTACATGCCTCATAGCCTGTTACATGTGATTAGCCTGACTATTGCTCGCATAATAGCTATCCGGATGGTTAGCCTGACCTTACATGAATCATAGCTAATAATATGTAACAAGCCTGATCAGTCCCAAGCCGATCACATGATATGCTAATGTTTCACACACTTGGCTAGATGTTCTTGACATGTATCTCTAGTTTATGGATCTAGTATTCCTTATGTTATAGTTATTGTTCTAGTACTCACTTATATTCTAGTTCATTGTTCTAGCATGTACTTGTATTTTTATTCATTGCTGGATGTATATTGATGATGATATGCTCCAGTATTCCTTTATTTTAGTACTTCTTTATTCCAGTATTTCTTATTGTCAGTATTCATATCTATCTTGTATTTCTTTACACTGTATTATAGTTTTTGTCAATATACATGGAACTGCTGTTAGTGCTTGTACTTCGCTCCAATCCTGACTAGATATTTTTTCCAGACTATGACATAGAGGACTTATTTTTGGCATAATTAGAGATTTGGATAATATTGATTGCAGGTTAGACTATTTATTGTTGTTTATACTTGTATTGTGTTCATTTATTTTCTTCGACATCTCATCTTGCTCTAGTTTCTGTGATTGAGTACTCCATATTATATTGTGATATCTGTGTCTCCTTATGGAGTCGGATATTCGCGTGAGATTGATTAGATAGAGTATTGACCTAGACAGCATTCTACCGCCGATGCTGTGGCGTAGGCTGGACGTACCCACGCACTCGTGCCCAAATTTTGGGTGTGGGTCGTGACACATTTTTAGTGGTGGCCCATGCAGGTAAGGCTTCACAAGTTGTGCGATATCGTGGTAGTATAATATCTTAGTTGTACTACTGCGTGCCTGCGATAGGATATAGGACATATGATACTAGGATGAGAGAGGATACTGTAAAACCTCTCACCCAAAAATTAGGTCTACTTGGATTAGATAGTGAAATTAGGGCTAGTTGAACCCAATTAGAAATAGAACACGATAATTGATTTTACTATACTATATTTATATCGCTTAGCGCACCTTACTGTTGCTTCGATAATTGGAGCACTACACTAGCCATTGCCTATCTGCAAATTTTACAACCTTGTCCTAGACGTGGCCGGCTACCATTCTGACTTTTGTGTAACTTATAATTATACTTTCTTGTGCTACATTTTAGTGGCACAATATTCATCGCAGACGTTATTAGTTAATTCTAAATAATTCCAACTTTGTATCCTTGTGCGTTCCAATCAAAATTGGAGACACAATCTTGACCCATTTCGTGCAACCTAATTTATGATAAAATTTTACTCTGAGCCCTCTATGTCCATGACACTTGCGTCCCACCTAATTTTATCCCCATGTACTTCCAATTAATTCAAGAACATCTTGCGCACTAATTTCAATTAATTTAATCCAAATTCCATCTTTGTGTAATTTTCTAATTGTTGGACATTTTTATGCAAAAGCGTATGGAGATGTCCACACCATTGGACAATACATGAAGAAAACTCATTTTCCCCTTCACATGAATTTTTTCATAATTTTTGGAATGTGCTAATGCGCAAACATCGCCCCCTTTATTTAAACCTACCCTTGTATTTAAATAATGCAAATCCTAGCCCTCCAAACATCCCTATGGCAAGCCCAAGGCCCAATTCCAAGAGATGTTGACTAAGTCAAACCTTTTTAGGTCAACCCAACAACATGTATAAATAATCCTTTCCTATTTTCTTTTCATAAACACAAATCCAATACCCATCCCTATACAACTGTTCATCCCCATTTTCCCCGAGCCGTCCCTACCAACACCGCCGCCGGAGAACTCGCCGGCGTAGCCCGTTACCACCGCACTCGACCCAGCCGTGAACACCTCCTCCCCACGACCTCCTCCTCTCCCTTCGGCTACCTCCTCCCTCGACTCCGCCGGCCTCGTCTCGATCCAGACCCGACTCCCCTTCCTCCTCCTCGTCGCCTCGACCAACACCGCTGCACACTCCGAGCCGCTGTGCCAACCCAGACTCGACTGAACCGCCGCAGTCGACTCCTCCACCACCCCTCGCCTGAAGCCTGACCCTCTCCCCTTCTTTTTCGACTTCCTTTCCCCTGAACTTTCCTGTCCACCACGATGCAGCCCGCAGCGGCACCGCCCTTCTTCCCTGTCCTCCTCCTCTTCCTCCCCTCGACTTCACCCCGGCCAACACCACCAGCACCGCCTCACCTCGTCTCTGGCCTCCACCTCCTTCTCCCTGCTCAGCCTCCCCATGGCCGGAGTAGCACCCTCCATTACCACTACCACTCTACACCACCACCACCACCAACATTCACCTGTCCTCCTCCCTGTGTCCCTGCTTCTCCTCCTCGACCACCTTCCCCCTCGCCGACGACCACCACGTGCGACGGATACCCCTCCCCCGGGCAAGATCAACGTATAGGTACGTGCATCGTTGTCATGCCCCGCTTCCCAATATATGGTAAGTCGGGTACGTAACTGCATCCCTAGGCTACGTTCCATGCGAATACTATCACATTCGTATCAGCGATTGTCGCCTGTAAGTCTTTTAGAATAAAATGCAAGTCATGCTAAAGTAATTAGGCAATTACATCTAAACTATATCACTCTGATTTATATACAACTAGATAAGTCTTTACAACAGTTCCTTGTTAAAGTTACATGATCACAGTTGCAACTACTAGGTACTATGCTTCCTGAAATCACTTGCTGATTACCCCTCGATCTCGTCTACGTTGTAGAGACGTAGCGTTTCTTCATTCCCTTCTTCAATTCCTAGTGAACAATACTAGGTCGTCAGAACGACAAGCAAGTCCTCGGCCAAGAACGGTAAACAAATGAAAGATATGATATTAGAGTGAAAGAATAATAATAATTAAAAGAAGTAAGAGAGTAAACATAATATGGTCTTTATGACTTGAATAACTCCAAATTTAATACTCCTATAGTGTCTACTAATTCAATCATCACAAATCCTATGTCACTACCATAATACACAAGCAATTTCCTAAATGATGATACAATTTGGAGAACAAACTTTAAATAACCACTTCACCTAGTTTTCTGCCAACAAATCCCGTTGTGAAGGATTATATGGTGACTTGAATGGCACGGTGCTTAGAATCCGGCCCTGCCCTCATGACTTAATCTTGAATTCACCTATTCGACTATTATAATTCGAAATATGTGTGTTTTTAATCGGTGACTTGAATAGAAGGGCACGGAGTTATAAATTCGGCCTAGCCCCTTTTGGGCCAATCTTGAATCCACCCATTCGATAGCTTTTTCTTTTGGATCGAAGAAGGTGCACTTATAATTAGGGTGACTTGAATTAGGATGGCACGGGATTATGATCCGGCCCAGCCCCTTATGGGCAATATAAAGTGAGCTAAGCCTCACCCGCTCACTTCGCATGGCCTTGCGAGAGAGCCTAAACCGCTGAATTCAGCCAGACTTAAAATTATGTGGAATAATTTCGTAGGTGGTCATTTATGCTGTTCTTCCCTGCTCAATGCTTCTAGCCTAGATCTACAATCATTCCTTATTCTACTTTATTATTGTTCGAGTTTCTGCTCTGGTATTGTCTTAACCATTGTTCAGAAGGAATGCATGTCCAGGATGATGCGATATACATATATAATCTTGAGCACAAGTATTTAGTCATCCACACAGTTTCAAGGATATCGACTTACACAGAGCAGATCATCAGATAGTCTGGATTAATTACCTCGTGTCCGTGTCCTAGGTATCCTAGACCTTCACTAGTTGCTTTCTAATTAAAAATATAATCTCTAGTGGTCCGTGGTGTGTGAATCTAGGATTTAGAGTATTGGAATGCCGGTGATACTTCGGAATATCGAAATATTGGTTAACTCCCGGAATTCTTAAAATTTTTGGCAGAGTTCCCTTTGTATTTCGGCTCCCGGAATTTTAACAGTTTATAATATCCACCCGGAGCAACCCTCCGTAGCATTCCCGGGCTCGCCGACCCCTTCGGTGGAGCAACTCTCAACACCGGAATACACGCAATTAATATAACTCTATAAAATAGCAACCCTATTCTTACTTTTGGAAAATCATACCTTAGTGCTAGCAATTCTATGCTTCGTGTAGTATAAACTACAAAAGTTCAAATTCAACAACAATGTTAGTGTTATACAAAATGCAATAAATAAGAACAATCAATTGAATATATATATATATATATATATATATATATATATATATATATATATATATATATATATATATATATATATATAGCTAAATTTATTTATATATTCCTACACATAACACAGATAGCATAATTCAATTCTAGATCCTTTATGTAAATTCAAATGTATGTAATTGCTTCTACCTCAATCATATCTTTGTGGGTGTAAGTTCTATATACGTCTACAATTATATATTTCCTTATTGAAAACTTCTATTCTTTCATAAAATCAATGTACTTATCACTTGAATCATCAATATTTCTAACATAGTTCAAATCAGAATTTCATTATCCGTATCATGTATTTGCTAGAGTTCGTATAGTATTTCAATAACTGAAAATAATCCATGTTATATCAAACAATTCCAATGAAATTCCTATATCTTAGCTTGTATACACTATTCTCCGAGTTGATTGTAACTTAATCCTCATAATATACACAATATAATTTATGTATTACATTTATATATATATAGGTGTATACCTAGACATGTAAATATAACATTGATACTTAACATACCAAGGAATACATATGCACACACACATGTCTATATATATATATATATATATATATATATATATATATATATATATATATATATATATATATACATAAGAGAGACGTATATATGCATATATGATTTTACAAATGTAATTTATGATTTTCATATCTCCTAGGGCATCAAAATATATGTAAGTGTACATATATATAAACATACCTATACCTACGTATTCGATTGTATAATATTAATCATTTTTAATCCAATTACTCCCCTAAAAATTAATTCTAATAGATAGACAGTGCAAGGTGAGGACTTGCCTTGGTTCCGAGATTCTAGGGTTCTCCAAGTGTTGATGTCGATTTTCCCCTTGTATTCCTAATCCAGGAGTTTTGGTAATAGTTAGGACCTAAATTGAATTCTGGAAAGAGAATTTGGGGGAAATAGAATACCTAGGTTTTCCTTGGAAGAAGAAGAAGGAATAGTTAGGTGGTGGCGGTGTCCGGCGAGAAGGTGGCAGTGTCCGACGAGGCGGCGGCGGCGTTCGCCTGCGGGGGTCATCGGTGCCAGCGTCGGTGGCGTGCGGCTTTGACAGCAGCGGCAGCAGCAGTAACCGCAGTGGTAGCAGCGACGGTGGTAACGGGGGTTGCAGCGACGGCGGCGGCTCGCGGCGGTGGCAGCGGCGACTTGCGGCGGCAGCTGCGACAGTAATAGTAACAGCAGTAACAGTAGAAATAACAGTGGCAGGGGTTCTGGGTTCTGGATGAATAGTTCCTCTTGAGGGATTTAAGTAGAGAATGGTTTAAATGTGTTGGAAATGCAAGAGGAGAGGAGAGCTTGCCATATCCTCCCTTGGAAATAAAGATGGAGGGAGGAGGAGCCAGATGGTTCATGACTCATGTTCTGCTGCTGGTTTCCTCCTTCTTCCCATGGATTTTGGGTAAATTTGCACAAGGCCCTTTCTAAAAATAGAAATTTACATATAACTAGTTCCTTTTTGCAATTAGATATTTGCACAAACCTAAATTATTAAATATCTCTATATATTGGAGGGACAAAATAAAAATAGAATTAAATAAATAGGTAGTAGCTATGACACTCGTATATGCGTATTTTGTAATAATGTATGTAGTATATTTAGACGTATATATGTATATGTATAGCTATGAAATAACGTATATATGTATATATGATAGTATATTTAAATGTATATATGTATATATGATAGGTATATATGTTAATGTATATATGTGTACTAGGTATATCATGTACATATGTATATAAGTATTATACTATATATATATATATATATATATATATATATATATATATATATATATTTATGGTTGTTCATATATATATATATATATATATATATATATATATATATATATATATATATATATATGTATAATGTATATATGTAAATATGTCTATATGTATAATTGTATATATATGTATGTATGTTTATAAATTTATTAATATAGATATATGTATATATGATAGGTATGTATACATGTACTATGTTAGCATAAGTAATTAAGCATAGTATAGTGTAGTGATTAATAATTATTATTATCTGTTCGTAGGCATCCGAGCCAGTGCTACCTTGACTGTTGGTTCCGGAGCATTGCTTGTGCACACCAGAGTTCCAAGTAAGTATACCTTACCTTTGTTGTACTGTTTAAATTCAGTTATATTGTTAGTTGCATGTTTATTATTTTAGATTATATAACTGTGCGCGTCCGAGAGAGACTCGGGTGCAGTCAACGAATGCGTTGACGTTAGGACTTGTGTCTGACCTAGTGTCTAGTAGACCCACCTAAAGTTGTGGAGTTATCGGTATAACTCCCCAGGCCTTGACACATTTCTTACACGTGTTGTGAGTCTCATGTAGGGCACGGACTTGCGTATGTGGTTGGCCACCTGTACGTGTAGGCGTACGACGGATAGGGAATAACTGCTATTAGCGATGCATTATATAAGACTTAGCAGTTATTAGTAGTCGGAGCATAGACTATTATGGTACGATAGTCCAATCATTATCCTTGTTTGGTTGTAAGGTTGGGCTATTGTTCTAACGATAGAGTATTGTCACGCCCCAGTCCTAAATACGTAGGACTAGGAACACGTAAGCATGCCAGCCGCATGGATATGGCAACTCCAATATATGGAAACCAAATCCATACGTACGCTGTAATATGAATACAAAATCCACAAGTGGTATAAACATATGTCACAAGTCACAGGGTAAAATCTAAATCTCATCCATCAAAATTATATAGAAATAAATAACCAGTATCTATGAAACTAGATCTCAATAAAAAGTATCTAAGGATGATAGTTGGATGGAAACAAATCCACTACCAACTCGAATATAAGAGCAAATACAATATGAGTACAACACCATAACACAATATAAGAATACCAGCTATCCATCACAGCTCGAAGAGAGGACATCCTTGGATCACATGTAACCATCCAAATCTGCGCTCCTGTAAATACTCAAGAAAAGATACACCTGGCAGCGGACCAGGTCCTCAGAGGGACATAACAAGATACTTAAACACATGCCAATAAAGTACTGAAATAAATATCCAAAGGGGTCGCCTAACCGTCTAAAGTGAATGCAGTTAAGAACAACTTTTCCCACAAGTGAGCTATCTGGCTGAAAACTGGGATTTGGCATGGTTCTCTTTTGAAGATCCAGGGGCCCAAAGGCACGTCATCTTTTGAACGGCGGAGGCCCGCCAATGTACATAATATATATATATATGGGTCATCACCGCCCGTATCTCCAGTGGAGAATCCGGGTGCACAGGAAAAAGTGTAAAGGAGCTCAAATGCGGTACTTGTTGTTCTCTCCACCCCATGCTCTAAGCATGTCACATCCATGACACAATAACACCTCTAATAACTATCAAGTCTACTAGCATGCAAAGTTTCTAACAGCAGCTATTCCTAACGCACGGCCCATACGTACAGGAGGCCAGACCTGTCACGCAGTCCGTGATCTATATGAGACTCACACTCGTGTAACCACTGTGTCACGGCCAATGAACCTAGTGGTGCTACATGATAATGGGGTAGTCTCATGAACAAGGTCAATATAATACATAAAAAAAAACATATCGCGACGTCACCGTCGCGCACATTTTATATAACAGTTAAAATATATGAACTAAAGACAGAAAATAAAGATGCATGCAACATATGGAATATAAATAATAGTACAATGGCAAGGTATACTTGCCTGACAAGGAAGCTGTAATGTACCAATAACCTGCTCCAGAAATCGCGCAGAACAATCCAATATCCTATGTACACATAAATATAATATAATAGAATCATTAGTCATTACACTAGCACATACTCAACCACATTTACACTGGAATCAGGGGGTATACTAGGGGTAACACTAGTCATCTAACACGGTCAATTACGCATTGAATTACGCGGGTGTCGCGTCTTCAAGTACTGTACGAAATCAGTCAGTCAACTGACAGGTGTCTATGCCAGTACGTTAGTGTACGCAAGGCAGACAAATTCACAAGTTCTTAGGGTCAATATGGTCAAGGTAAGTATGGGATAGTCCACGATGTCCTAGGGTCATACAGTCTGAATATTTAGTCATAATTATCAATTAGCATTTACTTACATATATATTCATATAACTATATAATAATATAACCATTAATTTATTTTAATTTATTTAATTCTGGAATAATTACTCTAAAATCCTATTTTAATCTTATTATTCTGATTTTTATGTTAATTCCTAAATTTTGTCCAAAGAAACTGAATTTTATCAACTCGAGACTCATGGCACGCAAATCGAGGCGATCTGTTGACCAAAAAGTCAACCGATACAAACTCGACTTTCATGCATGATTTCCTATAGATTTCAGTATCAAAAATATACTGGAATTTACGGCTCGTCTGAATTTAAATTCGTTTGGGAATTATGGCACATACAAATTTTGTATTGTGCACCGATGGTTAAATTCTAACCTAGAAGTTCTACAGAATTAACAGTATGAAAATACTTCGAAATAAATTCTGGAAAAAATATATGTCGATGATCTCGATATTAGCTTTCCGAAACTTTAAACGGTTCATGATTCTGACTCCTGGTTCTCCCGAAATCGCGAAAACATCGAAACACGTCTATTTTTGGACATGCTGAGCTCTACGAATTTTCCAGAATTTAATACTAATAATTTAAAAAAAAAATTTATATTATCAGAAAGCTAACCTCATTATCATTCTAACAAAAAAACTGGAGCATGTTTGGAGTCCGGAGCTAGGAGATATCGTCTTTTTAATTCGTCATAACTAGTAGAAAATGAGGCTGAATTTATGACAAATTTTGACTATTTTTTGGACGAAAAAGAGAGAAATTTGGGAAAGAAAAATATGAAGGATGAGGTATTTATAATGGTGGACACTACTTAATTAAATACGAATAGGATTGGTTAATTTGGATAGGATTATGATGAATTTAAATAAGGATAGGATATGCATGAAGTTGATTTCATAGTAGGTTCAGGATTTTAATTAATTTAAAATAGAGTTTGAATTTATCTCAATAATTTATAATCTTAAATATAATTAAAGATAATAAAAATAATTTATAAAATCTTATTAATATCTATTAAAACTAAATTAGTATCTATCTAATATTAAGACTATATGTATCCAAATAAATCCTAAATAATTTTAAAATCTAAATAAATTTCTTAAAATTCTAAATAAATTACAAAAAAAATAATTAAATATTTTAAACTAAAATAAATATTTGGTAGGAACGACATGCAAGTATGGTCGTATAGTAAATCATAGAAGTCCTAGAAATTTATGTTTTCTAAGTTTTAATTACCAAAAATTCTAGAAAAATCTTCAAAAATCTAAAATAACCTAAAATAATTCTAAATGAATATTTATATAAGTAAATATATCAAGAAATTTATTTTCTAATTAACTAAGAGCATATTCTAAATAAATTCAATATATATAATAAATATAATAATATAAAATATACACAAAATACCTATTTTGGCTGAGGGAGTTTACAATCTACCCAACTTAAAATAATTTCGTCCTCGAAATTAAAATAAGACATAATTTGTTAAATCCTTCACATTCGTACATATCGCAATCTCTTCCAAAAATTTAAATAACAAAATCTATTCGAATCTATCGCGATCACTTCAAAATTAATATAACCACTGTTTAAATCAAAATTCAACCTGTCGTAATCTCTTCTTGATTTTTAAATAATCAACATCCAAATATGACTCAAGTCTATATGACATCCCACATCAAAATTTATATCATAATTTCCAACTATCATAATCTCCTCTAGACTTTGAATAATAAACAATTCTAATCAAATCTTATTCCTATTCTTAACTTAAGAATTTTGTACTATTCAAATATTTAAACTCAATTTACATCCTCAATATTTCAAATAGGTGACCCAACAATCAAAATTGAACTTTTAATTCAAATCATCAAATTGTAAAATTTAAATCTAATTAACCAATTATTCAAGTCTAAAATTCTATATTTATCCTCAAAATTTAAATCGATGATTCATCCTTCAATATTCAAAATTTAAATCATGTGCTCAAAGTATAAATATTGGGTCCTCAATATCAAAATTTTTAAAATTCATTAAATCCTCATTATCTTAATCCCTCTTTTAAAATTCTCCACATTTAAAAGGACTTAATCTCTCAATCTAATCCTACTTGATCATAATCTAAAAGAATTCTCCTCAAGTTTAATACTGTAATTTCTACCCAACTTAGAATTTACCCATCTATCACATAAGGCTCTTACACTTAAGAAAAATATTCCTCAATTTATTTTCTTATGTCATTCAATCCTCAAAACTTTAACACCAACTATATTATATGTGATATGCCCTTAATCAATTATGAAAGATAGTCACCAAATAATGTGATTGGCCTATGGGGTATATCTTGTACTATCCGTGTATCACTTATATCCAAGCACGAGATTTCGTCTTTTCGAAACAAGGGAAGACGGAAAGCAACGGAAAAGAGTTCAAGGAGGGGTAATAGAATGGAAGTATGGGAATCAAAGCGTTTAAAGAATTCAAATAGGAATTGTCAAGACAGTTGTGGATTGAAATCTTAATTTGGTAATTTTCTATTCGCATGCTCACATCGGTGCAGTTATGTACTTGATATGATATGCTTTGTCGTATCTAGAGGGTAAGTATATTCGTCTACTAATCACTACATATCTCAATCCACGTAAAGTAGTTATGCGAAGGGCGAACCAAGCGCACTAAGGTTAGCTAGACCCTAATACACTGATTCTGAAATGTATTATTGTGGGCCCCCAATAATACGTATGTCATGAACAAGCTCGATAAAGAATAAGCTTGCAAAAACTAGGCTATAATAGCAGCATAAGTCAAGGTAGTACAGCAAATATGAATACGCTAGATTATGATGAAAGAAGGTTCATAATAATTTAAATTCACAAAAACAAAAGCAAAATAAGCAATAATAATGAAAGACTACACAATCTCTACAGTTGTCATACTAATTTCTTGTCTAAGTCGCTAGTCGACCAATAGGGACATGGACCTCTAAATTCTATCGTCTGAATAAACACTGTCGTCTTTGCTAACATACAATTAATGTCATTCAGTTACACTTCATCAATGGATCACAGGGACTACGTGATACTAGGTGGTGAGGTATACTATCCAACTTAAAATAATTTAACTACTATTGTATTGCCTTAAGGATACCTACAAAAATAACCTTGCACATGTACATAGAACAGAAACTCTTATTAGGGTCTCCTATTGCATTATATAGGTAAGGGTCAAGTGCTCATAGAACAGGTGTCAATCGTAGGGATAGAAGAGTTACTAGCCGTTAAGGGGAAAGGGATTTAACTCGTATCGAGCTATGGGTACAAATTTCGTGATTTAAAGCTAAGGGGTAATCATTAGGTCACAACCTAAGGGAACTACGCAAACTATCAAATTCCAACTATCACGCACAAAATTCAAAGTTCAAATTACCAAGCTATACCCTAGCAAACTACATGTCCTAACATAGAATAAGATTACTTGGCCTTCAATCATACGAGTTATGTCGCACGAGTTAAATGATGAAGAAAGAAGAATCATAATTTAGTCGTCACACAATTAGCGAACGCTAAGGTTGCAGGGGGACAAGTTATGAAATCAAAAATAGAGGGCTCTAGATAGCATCATGGTTCTCTAAGGGGGTGGCATGCTAGTTGCCATATTCGGGGTATGATCAAGGGAAAGGGTTGATTACATTCCTCTAGGCTTCCTAGGGTGCTGTCTACTAGTAACAAGACAATGACATAAGTTTTATAGTTCTCTAATACTATCCAATTATGAGGGTTAGGTTCAGTCCTAATGTTCAATATTGGTTCTCCATTGGTTCCTCAATACTAGGGTCAAACATTATGATAAAACTTCTAACTAACTCTAGTAGTGTCTATACTACTCTCAAGTCTTCATAATACATCAGGGGGTAATGGTAAATCAATTCTAAAGATAAGGAATTCTAGGGTTCACTAGATATTCTAAACTTAGTGGTGTGTCTATATTCTCGTTGTATTCTTAATAGGTGTGCTACTCTAATTATCATCCTAATAACAGGGGTTCCTATATTCTAGCAGAAGGCCATATATACTCAAGAAACTTATTAGGAAAGTACAGGAATCAAGCAGGATATAATTGTTCGAATAGATCATAGAGGAGGAAGGTGAATCATAGTCAATTGTGGATGAGATCCTATACTCTAGTCCTATGTGCAGGCTTGTTCGGTACAGTAACGTAACCGAGACAATATGCTCTCGACCTGCATGGGCCACCACAAAAATATGTCACGCCCCAGTCCTAAATACATAGGACTAGGAACACGTAAGCATGCCAGCCGCATGGATATGGCAACTCTAATATATGGAAACCAAATCCATACGTACACTGTAATATGAATACAAAATCCATAAGTGGTATAAACATATATCACAAGTCACAGGGTAAAATCTAAATCTCATCCACCAAAATCATATAAAAATAAATAACCAGTATCTATGAAACTAGATCTCAATAAGAAGTATCTAAGGATGATAGTTGGATGGAAACAAATCCACTACCAACTCGAATATAAGAGCAAATACAATATGAGTACAACACCACAACACAATATAAGAATACCAGCTATCCATCACAGCTCGAAGAGAAGACATCCTCGGATCACATGTAACCATCCAAATCTGCGCTCCTGCAAATACTCAAGAAAAGATACACCTGGCAGCGGACCAGGTCCTCAGAGGGACATAACAAGATACTTAAACACATGCCAATAAAGTACTGAAATAAATATCCAAAGGGGTCGCCTAACCGTCTAAAGTGAATGCAGTTAAGAACAACTTTCCCCACAAGTGAGCTATCTGGCTGAAAACTGGGATTTGGCATGGTTCTCTTTTGAAGATCCAGGGGCCCAAAGGTACATCGTCTTTTGAACGGCGGAGGCCCGCCAATGTACATAATATATATATATGGGTCATCACCGCCCGTATCTCCAGTGGAGAATCCGGGTGCACAGGAAAAAGTGTAAAGTAGCTCAAATGCGGTACTTGTTGTTCTCCCCACCCCATGCTCTAAGCATGTCACATCCATGACACAATAACACCTCTAATAACTGCCAAGTCTACTAGCATGCAAAGTTTCTAACAGCAGCTATTCCTAACGTACGGCCCATACGTACAGGAGGCCAGACCTGTCACGCAGTCCGTGATCTATATGAGACTCACACTCATGTAACCACTGTGTCACGGCTAATGAACCTAATAGTGCTACATGATAATGGGGTAGTCTCATGAACAAGGTCAATGTATTACATAAATAAAAATATATCGCGACGTCACCGTCGCGCACATTTTATATAACAGTTAAAATATATGAACTAAAGACAGAAAATAAAGATGCATGCAACATATGGAATATAAATAACAGTACAATGGCAAGGTATACTTGCCTGACAAGGAAGCTGCAATGTACCAATAACCTGCTCCAGAAATCGTACAGAACAATCCAATATTCTATGTACACATAAATATAATATAATAGAATCATTAGTCATTACCCTAGCACATACTCAACCACATTTACACTGGAATCAGGGGGTATACTAGGGGTAACACTAGTCATCTAACACGGTCAATTACGCATTGAATTACGCGGGTGTCGCGTCTTCAAGTACTGTACGAAATCAGTCAGTCAACTGACAGGTGTCTATGCCAGTACGTTAGTGTACGCAAGGCAGACAAATTCATAAGTTCTTAGGGTCAACATGGTCAAGGTAAGTATGGGATAGTCCACGATGTCCTAGGGTCATACAGTCTGAATATTTAGTCATAATTATCAATTAGCATTTACTTACATATGTATTCATATAACTATATAATAATATAACCATTAATTTATTTTAATTTATTTAATTCTGGAATAATTACTCTAAAATCCTATTTTAATCTTATTATTCTGATTTTTATGTTAATTCCTAAATTTTGTCCAAAGAAACTGAATTTTATCAACTCGAGACTCATGGCACGCAAATCGAGGTGATCTGTTGACCAAAAAGTCAACCGATACAAACTCGACTTTCATGCATGATTTTCTGTAGATTTTAGCATCAAAAACATACTGGAATTTACGGCTCGTCTGAATTCAAATTCGTTTGGGAATTATGGCACATACAAATTTTGTATTGTGCACCGATGGTTAAATTCTAACCTAGAAGTTCTACAGAATTAACAGTATGTAAATACTTCGAAATAAATTCTGGGAAAAATATATGTCGATGATCTCGATATTAGCTTTCCGAAACTTTAAAAGGTTCATGATTCTGATTCATGGTTCTCCCGAAATCGTAAAAACATCGAAACACGTCTATTTTCGGACATGCTGTGCTCTACGAATTTTCCAGAATTTAATACTAATAATTTAAAAAAAATTTATATTATCAGAAACTAACCTCATTATCGTTCTAACAAAAAAAACTGGAGCATGTTTGGAGTCCGGAGCTAGGAGATATCATCTTTTTAATTCGTCATAACTAGTAGAAAATGAGACTGAATTTATGACGAATTTTGACTATTTTTTGGACGAAAAAGAGAGGAATTTGGGAAAGAAAAATTTGAAGGATGAGGTATTTATAATGGTGGACACTACTTAATTAAATACGAATAGGATTGGTTAATTTGGATAGGATTATGATGAATTTAAATAAGGATAGGATATGCATGAAGTTGATTTCCTAGTAGGTTCAGGATTTGAATTAATTTAAAATAGAGTTTGAATTTATCTCAATAATTTATAATCTTAAATATAATTAAAGATAATACAAATAATTTATAAAATCTTATTAATATCTATTAACACTAAATTAGTATCTATCTAATATTAAGACTATATATATCCAAATAAATCCTAAATAATTTTAAAATCTAAATAAATTTCTTAAAATTCTAAATAAATTACAAAAAAAATAATTAAATATTTTAAACTAAAATAAATATTTGGTAGGAACGACATGCAAGTATGGTCGTATAGTAAATCATAGAAGTCCTAAAAATTTATGTTTTCTAAGTTTTAATTACCAAAAATTCTAGAAAAATCTCCAAAAATCTAAAATAACCTAAAATAATTCTAAATGAATATTTATATAAGTAAATATATCAAGAAATTTATTTTCTAATTAACTAAAAGCATATTCTAAATAAATTCAACATATATAATAAATATAATAATATATAAAATATATAAAATACCTATTTTGGCTGAGGGAGTTTACAAGTATGAGCCAAAGTTACGACGCCTCGGCATAGTAGCTAAGGCGTCTTGTGGATACCACATACATAGATCATTGGACAGGGATGACAACTAGTAGGCGTATGGGACACCCACTTCCTTTATACAGATTCTACGCTCGACGGAACGATATGGACGTTATATACTATGCAGATTCCACGTTCTTCGAAGCGATATGGACGTTATATACTATACAGCTTCCACGTTCTTTGGAGCGGTATGAACATTATTATATTATAGCGCCCTTATATTGGGGGCATATGTGGCATATACTAGTCAATTGTCACGATTGGTGAATTACGTCAGCATGTGTCTAGCTTACACTTTCCCATACACTCAAGTTGTCCTCAAATTGTATTTCACTTAGATGGTTAGCGCAACCCTTTATTTATTCAGTATTTACTTTATGGCATGCTTCTATGTATCTTGTTATGTCCCTCTGAGGACCTGGTCCCTTTCCAGGTGTTGATGTTCATGAGTATTCGCAGAAGCGCAGATCCGAACTGGTTACTTACATTCCGACGAGGTCTTCTCTTCGAGTCCCAGTGGTTGATAGTTGTTGTATTTATATTATATTTATCTCGTTTATTCCATATTCTAGTTCGATAGTGGATTTGTTTCCATCCGACTGTCATCTTTAGATACTTTATATTGAGTTCTAGTTTCATAGATATTGGTTACTTATTTATATATGATTTCTGTGGATGAGATTTAGTTATGCCCTGTGACTTGTGATAAATATATACCACTTATGAATTATTGTTCATGATACAGCGTACACATGTGTTATGGTTTCCATATATTGGAGTTGCCATATACATGCGGCTGGCATGCTTACGTGTCCTAGTCCTACGTATTTTGGGACTGGGGCATGACATATTTTTAGTGGTGGCACATGCAGGTCAAGAGCATATTGTCTCGATTACGTTACTGTACCGAGCAAGCCTGGACCTAGGATTAGAGTATAGGATCGCATCCATATTTGACTATGATTCACCTCCCTTCCGATCTGTTCTATTTATAGCTGCATCCTGCTTGATTTATGTGCTTCCCTAATAGTTCCCTGAGTATAGCCTTCTCCTAGAATATAGAAGCCCCTGTTATTAGATAAAAAAGTAGGGTAACCTTCCTATTAAGAGCACAACTAGGATAATGACACATCACTAAGTTAGAATACTTAATGAACCCTAGCGTCCCTTACCTATATAATAATTTACCACTATCCCTTGATATGTTTATGATTGACTTGAGAGTAGTATAAACACTACTAGAGCTAGTTAGAGATTTGACCATAATGTTTGACCCTAGTATTGAGGAACCAATAGAAATCCAAGATTGAATATTAGGGCTGAACCTAATTTTCATAGTGAGATAGTATTAGAGAACTATAAATATATATCCTTGTCTTGATATTAGCAGACAGTACCTTAGGAAGCCCAGAGCAACGAATATGGCATTCCTCTTGATCATACCTCGAACACAGAGATTAGCTCGCCACCTTCCCCGTAGAAACCATGATCTTATCTAGAGTCTTCCTATTTTTAATTTTATATCTTGTTCTCTGCAACCTTAGCGCTCGCTATTAGTGAGACAACCAAATTTCTTTCCTTCATCTTTCAACTCGTGCCACATAACTCTTATGATTGAAGGCCAAGTGATCTTATTCCATGTTAAGGATATATAGTGCTAAGGTTATAGTTGTAATCTTGAACTTGAAATTAGGTGCTTGGTAGCTAGAGCTTGATGGTTTGAGTTGTTCCTTTAGATTGTGATCTGATTATTCTTAGAGTTAAATCACATAACATGTACCATCTTAATATAGGTTATATCCTCTTTCCCCTTGAAGGCCAGTAACTTTTCCATTCTCACTATTGATACTTGTTCTATAAGCACTATGAATAAGATTTACGATGACCATTACCTACATGATTCAATAGGAGACCCTAATAAGTGCCAAGATCTTTTCCTCGTGTACCCCAATAAGAGTTTTTGCTTTAATTACAAGTGCAAAGTTATTCGTAGAATCTCCTTTAAGGCAGTTACAGTATTAGTTTATTATTTTAAGTTGGGTAGTATGCCTCACAACCTAGTAACACATAGTCCCCTTGGCCCATTTATGTAGTATAACTGAATGACATTAACTATATGCTTGCATAAGAAGATAGTGATTATTAAGACTGTAGAACTTAAAGGTCCATACCCCTATTTGGTCGACTAGCGACTTAGACAAGGAGTTAGTATGACAACTGTAGAGATTGTAGAGTATTTTATTATTATTATTTATTTTGTTTTGTTTTTATGAACTTAAATTAATTTGTACCTCCTTTCATCATAATCTAGCGTACTTATATTTGTTGTACTACCTTGATTTATGCTGCTATTATAGCCTAGTTTTGTAAGCTTATTCTTTATCAAGCTTGTTCATGACATATGTATTATTGGAGTACTACACTAATACATTTTCAGAATTAGTGTATTACGGTCTAATCAACCATAGTGTGCTTGGTTCGCCCTTCGCATAACTACTTTACATGGATTGAGATATATAGTGATTAGTAGATGGATGTAATTGCCCTCTAGATATGTCTGAGCATATCGTATCAGTTACATAAATGTACTGATACGAATATGTGAATAGGAATTACCAAATAGGATTTTAATCCACAACTGCCTTGAAAATTCCCATTTGAATTCTTTAAATGCCTTGATCCCCACCCTTCTATTCTATTACCCCCTTGAACTCTTTATTATTGTTTTCCGTCTTCCCTTATTTCGGAAAGACGAAACCTCATACTTATTATGAGCTTGATATACTGCTAGTACTAGATAATACCCATAGGCAAATCACATTACTAGATGACTGTCTTTTATAATTGATTAAGAGCACATCGTATATGATATATTTGGTGTTAAAATTTTGGAGGATTGAGTAACATGATTAAGTAAATTTGAGAAATAAGTTTCTTAAATGTAAGAGCCTTATGTGATAGATGGGTAAGTTCTAAGTTGGGTAGAAGTTGCATTGTCAACTTGAGAGAAATTTCTTTTAGATTGTGATCGAGTAAAATAAGATTGAGAGGTTCAAGTCATGTAATTTTGAGAATTTTAGAAGAATGATTAAGATGATGAGGATTAATGAATTTTAAAAACTGTGATATGGCGAACCAAATATTTATACGTAAGCCTGTGATTTAAATTTTGAATATTGAAGGTTGAATCATTGACCTAAACTTTGAGGATAAATATAGAAATCTAGACTTGAACAATTGGTGAATTAGATTTCAAATTTTACAATTTGAGGCCTTAAATTAAAGGTTAAAGGTTGATTGTGGGATTACCTATTTGAAATATTGAGGATGCAAATTGAATTTAAAATTTGAGGAGTATAAAAATTCCTAAGTTGAAGATAGGAGTAATGTTCGATTAGAAATATTTTCTAAAGGAGATTGTGATAGCTGGAGCTCGTGATATAAAATTGACGTGCATTATTTAATTCTTGAAGGTGTTATATGGATTCAATTTAAATTTGGATATTGATGATTTGAAAAAGTAAAAAGAGATTACAACAGGTTGAATTTTGAATTGAATAATGATTATCTAATTTTGAAGGAATTGCGATAGGTTTGATTAGAAATTTAATTATCACAAAGAGATTGCGATTGACTTACCTTATGTATGTGAAGGAATACCAGACCATGCCTTATTCTAATTTCGAGGACCAAATTATTTTTAAGTTGGGTAGATTGTAAACTCTCTCACCAAAAAATTAGGTCTACTTGGATTAGATAGTGAAATTAGGGCTAGTTGAGCCTAATTAGAAATAGAATATGACAATTAATTTAACTATACTATATTTATATTGCTTAGCGCACCTTACCGTTGCTTCGATAATTGGAGCACTACACTAGCCATTGCCTATTTGCAAATTTTACAGCCTTGTCCTAGACGTGGCTGTCTACCATTCTGACTTTTGTGTAACTTATAATTATACTTTCTTGTGCTATATTTTAGTCGCACAATATTCGTCGTAGACGTTATTAGTTAATTCTAAATAATTTCAACTTTGTATCCTTGTGCGTTCCAATCAAAATTGGAGACACAATCTTGACCCGTTTCGTGCAACCTAATTTATGATAAAATTCTACTCTGAGCCCTCTATGTCCATGACACGTGCGTCCCACCTAATTTTATCCCCATGTACTTCCACTTAATTCAAGAACATCGTGCGCACTAATTTCAATTATTTTAATCCAAATTCCGTCTTTGTGCAATTTTCCAATTATTGGGCATTTTTATGCAAAAGAGCATGGAGATGTCCACACCATTGGATAATACATAAAGAAAACTCGTTTTCCCCTTCACATAAATTTTTCTATAATTTTTGGAAAGTACAAACGCGCAAACATCTCCCCTTTATTTAAACCTACCCTTGTATTTAAATAATACAAATTCTAGCCCTCCAAACATCCCCATGGCAAGCCCAAGACCCAATTCCAAGAGATGTTGACCAAGTCAAACCTTTTTAGGTCAACCCAACACCATGTATAAATAATCCTTTCATATTTTCTTTTCATAAACACAAACCCAATACCCATTCCTATACAACTGTTCATCCCCATCTTCACCGAGCCGTCCCTGCCTACACCGCCGTCGGAGAACTCGCCGGCGTAGCCCGTCACCACCGCACTCGACCCAGCCGTGAACACCTCCTCACCATGACCTCCTCCTCTCCCTCCGGCTACCTCCTCCCTCGACTCCGTCGGCCTCGCCTCGATCCAGACCCGACTCCCCTTCCTCCTCCTCGTCGCCTCGACCAGCACCGCTGAACACCCCGAGCTGCTGTGCCAACCCAGACTCGACTGAACCGCCGCAGTCGACTCCTCCGCCACCCCTCGCCTGAAGCCTGACCCTCTCCCCCTCTTCTCCGACTTCCTTTCCCCTGAACTTTCCTGTCCACCATGACGCAGCCTGCAATGACACCGCCCTTCTTCCCTGTCCTCCTCCTCTTCCTCCCCTCGACTTCACCCCGGCCAACACCACCAGCACCAACTCACCTCGTCTCTAGCCTCCACCTCCTTCTCCCTGCTCAGCCTCCCCATGGCTGGAGCAGCACCCTCCATTACCACCACCACTCTACACCACCACCACCACCAACATTCACCTGTCCTCCTCCCTGTGTCCCTGCTCCTCCTCCTCGACCACCTTCCCCCTCGCGGGCGACCACCACGTGCGACGGATACCCCTCCCCCGGGCACGATCGACGTATAGGTACGTGCGTCGTATACGCATATTTTGTAATAATGTATGTAGTATATTTAGACATATATATGTATATGTATAGCTATAAAATAACGTATATATGTATATATGATAGTATATTTAAATATATATATGTATATATGATAGATATATATGTTAATGTATATATGTGTACTAGGTATATCATGTACATATGTATATAAGTATTATACTCTCTCTCTCTCTCTCTCTCTCTATATATATATATATATATATATATATATATATATATATATGTAACAATAATTATTAATCACTACACTATACTATGCGTAATTACTTATGCTAACATAGTACATGTATACATACCTATCATATATACATATATCTATATTAATAAATTTATAAACATACATACATATATATACAATATATATATGTATGTATGTATACCTGTGTCCCTGCTCCTCCTCCTCGACCACCTTCCCCCTCGCCGGCGACCACCACGTGCGGCGGATACCCCTCCCCCGGGCACGATCGACGTATAGGTACGTGCGTCGTATACGCATATTTTGTAATAATGTATGTAGTATATTTAGACGTATATATGTATATGTATAGCTATAAAATAACGTATATATGTATATATGATAGTATATTTAAATATATATATGTATATATGATAGATATATATGTTAATGTATATATGTGTACTAGGTATATCATGTACATATGTATATAAGTATTATACTCTCTCTCTCTCTCTCTATATATATATATATATATATATATATATATATATATATATATATATATATATATATATATATATATATATATATATATGTAACAATAATTATTAATCACTACACTATACTATGCGTAATTACTTATGCTAACATAGTACATGTATACATACCTATCATATATACATATATCTATATTAATAAATTTATAAACATACATACATATATATACAATTATACATATAGACATATTTACATATATACATTATACATTTATATATATATATGAACAACTAGAGTTACCTTGACTGTTGGTTCCGGAGCATTGCTTGTGCACACCAGAGTTCCAGGCAAGTATACCTTGCCTTTGTTGTACTATTTAAATTCAGTTATATTCTTAGTTGCATGTTTATTATTTTAGATTATATAACTGTGCGCGTCCGAGAGAGACTCGGGTGGAGTCAACGAATGCGTTGACGTTAGGACTTGTGTCTGACCTAGTGTCTAGTAGACCCACCTAAAGTTGTGGAATTATCGGTATAACTCCCCAGGCCTTGACATATTTCTTACACGTATTATGAGTCTCATGTAGGGCACGGACTTGCGTATGTGGTTGGCTACCTGTACGTGTAGGCGTGTGACGGATAGGGAATAACTGCTATTAGAGATGCATTATAGAAGACTTAGCAATTATTTGTAGTCGGAGCATAGACTATTATGGTACGATGGTCCAATCCTTATCCTTGTTTGGTTATAAGGTTGGACTATTGTTCTAACGATAGACTATGAGCCAGAGTTACGACGTCTCGGCGTAGTAGCTAAGGCGTCTTGTGGATACAATATGCATAGATTATTGGACGGGGAGGACAACTAGTAGGCGTATTGGACACCCACTTTCTTTATGCAGATTCCACGCTCGACGGAGCGATATGGACGTTATATACTATGCAGATTCTACGTTCTTCGGAGCGATATGGACGTTATATACTATACAGCTTCCACGTTCTTTGAAGCGGTATGGACGTTATTGTATTATAGCGCCCTTGTATTGGGGGCATATGTGGCATATACTAGCCAGTTATCACGATTGGTGAGTTACGTCAGCATGTGTCTAGCCTACACTTTCCCATACACTCAAGTTGTCCTCAAATTGCATTTTACTTAGATGGTTGGCCCAACCCTTTATTTATTCAGTATTTACTTTATGGCATGCTTCTATGTATCTTGTTATGTCCCTCTGAGGACCTGATCCCTTTCTAGGTGTAAATGTTTATGAGTATTCGTAGGAACGCAGATCCGGACTGGTTACTTACATTCCGAGAAGGTCTTCTCTTCGAGTCCCAGTGGTTGATAGTTGTTGTATTTATATATTATTTATCACATTTATTCCATATTCTAGTTCTGTAGTGGATTTGTTTCCATCCGACTGTCATATTTAGATACTTTATATTGAGTTCTAGTTTCATAAATATTGGTTACTTATTTATATATGATTTCCGTGGATGAGATTTAGTTATGCCCTGTGACTTGTGATAAATATATACCACTTATGAATTATTGTTCATGATATAACGTACGCATGTGTTATGGTTTCCATATATTGGAGTTGCCATATACATGCAGCTGGCATGCTTACGTGTCCTAGTCCTACGTATTTTGGGCCCGGGGCGTGACAGATACTCAATCATAAATTATTTGAGAGATTCTTGGGATGACCCTTGAGAATCTTATTATAATTTCCAATTTAAATCTTTTTTCTTGTTCCCGTTCGCTCTCGCTTGTTGTTATTGAATTTGATTCTTGTTGATCAGTTGTTAAATTTAATTCTTGGTGTCGTTGTTGAGTTTGATTTTATATCGAGATAAATTTTATGGACTAAAAATTTATGGTATTATCTGATGACATATGTTGATGAGGACAGTGAGAAAGGCAAAACGTCTACTTTGGTTATGGAGCCTAGAGTTTATCGTAACCACATTAGCTGTCGTGGAAGAAACGTAGAAACCTGACTTCGGATGTACATATCTTAGTTATGAATTTAGAGTTTCTCGCAGCTATACCGGTTGGCGTGGCAAGGATTCTAGATGACGTGATTATAGAGTTGCATACCTTAGTTATGGAACCTATCATTTATCGCAGCTATGCTTACTAGCATGGCAAAGATTCTGAGTGTCATGATTTCGGACAGACGTGTATGATTATCAGGTTGTATCTTAAATTTATTCTTAAAGTATCATCTCAATACTTATCCACTTCTGTTGTTATAGGACCTTGTTCCATAATTTTCTTTGCTAGCAGTAGAGATACCTTCAGTCCTTAGTCCAGTTCCTTTTTGAGCTTTATTTCTTTAAGGATCATTGTTAGTATGATAATTGGTGACTTACAATTAGGTATGTGTCTTGTATCAGTGTTGACTGAGTATGACTTATGAGTCTGTAAGTGTTTCTTGGTTGGATATGTGAGCAGTAGGCATGGATCTAGAGTTAACCCGTAGCATAGTACCTTGTAGCAATAGTTCTATAATATGTGCCATTATAGTTAGTATTGGTACTATAGGTAGAAGGGGAAGTAAAGAGTATCCGTGATGGTTCCAGAAGTTAGTATCAGAGTCAGCATGCCAGTCCTGGATAATCATGAATTCATATAGTTGGATGATCCATGTAAGCAATTAAGTATCAAAAAAATTATACTAAAAATTAATGGAGCATGATATTCAATTTGATGGTTGATACTTGGGTGTGTCAAGAGTAAAGAAATGTATATGCATAAAGGAAATTAATGAGTGTGCCATAGTAGGAGGATACCCATAAATGGATAAGAGAGTGTGAGAGAATAAGAATACATTGTGCTAAGTAGTGAGACTTGTGTTACAGATAAAAGTAGGGCCTTGATATGTTATTTGATCTGAGTGTACCGATATATGACTAATGATCGATGTATCACCTGATATTGAGGCAAGTGATGTGTTGGAAATAATAGATGGAAGTGTCTAGAAATTATGTGCAGGATACACAATAGGTGATGAGTGTCAGTGTGGGAGTTCATGAAAGTGGAAGCATGAGTATTAGAAAATTCTAATGGTGTGTCATGGGTTGAGAAATATCAAGATTGGTAATGGAAGGTATGAAGTGTATCACTGATTAGTGTATCAGTCTGTAAAAGGTTAAGGGGAGATACTTATAATTCAATAGAGATATGGAACCATATGTCTGCCTTTGGGAGTGAAGTGAAGCATGTGCATTATAGAAGTTAATAACAAGTGCAAGTGATCGTGAGTTCTAATAAGTGTGATGAGGCAATCTAATGATGAAGCTAGTGTTACTATACCAAGAGTACTAGTATTTCTATATCAAAAATTAGTTGAAAAAGGTGCTAGTAATAGTAAGTACCTTGTGTGATAATATTAGATTGGTGTATCAGTTGATATGGATAGAAAATTATCGGAAGTAATGGTGCAAGTAATCCAGGCAGTGCAATTTACAGTACACAATTGAGGGGTGAGATAATTAGTGTATTTGTGTGTACCTTGACTGTTAGAGACTGTAAGTATTTATATGTATACTTAGATAGATGTGGATTTAAATTTATATTTTAAAGATTGGAAATAAATTTTAATTTTGAAGAATTTTTGAGGAGTTGAGATTTTATGTTATAAAATTTTTTGAGTATTTAGTTATTAACTTAATATTTTGGAGGAGATTGTGATAAGAATGGAATTAGATTTTAATTTCGAGAATTTTTAGGAATATGATATATTTATATAATTTTGAAAATTTTGTGATATAACAATATGAATTTACTTCATGATTATATGGTTTGATAAAAAAAACTATTAAGGATTTTAAATTTCGAGGACAAAATTTTTATAAGGTGGGTAGACTTGTAACCTCCGTATCGTGAAATTCGTGCTTAAATGTTGTTATTAGGTTAATTTGAGGCTATTAAAATTTTTCACAATATTTGGTTAATTAAAAACTAGTAATAATAATTTTTTAGGAATTTTAGGAATTTATTTTTGGTTCAAACATAATTAAAAATATTTAAAACTTTTATTTTAGGTTCTAAATAATCAAATATATTTTCTAAAATTTTCAGGGAATTTTTTGAATATTTTTAATATTTATTGGGAGTTATTTAGGCTAATAACTAATTTTTAGGACTTCTAGAATTTATTGTGCAAGACCAAGAATATAGAATCAATCCACAAAATTTTCTAGTGTTTATAATATTATTATATATTTTTTGAAATTATTTCAGAATTTTTGAAATTTTTGGAATATTTATTTTTATTTAAATAGGTAAAACTAATTTTTAGAGCTTCTCCTAATTATAGTAGAAAAGCTATGAACATAAAATTATCCCAAGTATTTTTCTAGGGTTTTTAAGTTCAAAATATATTTTTTGTATTTTTTTTCATATTCTTATGATTATTTTTAATATTTATTTTGAGTTATTTAGATTTAAAATGACTTAAATAATGTTTTGATAAAGGCAAATCAAAAACAAATAATATAAATAAAATCACCCAATCAGATTCTGACACGTGTTATCCTATATTTATCATTCAGCCGTATGTCAGCAAATATATATATATATATATATATATACATATATAATATAATATAATATAATATAATATAATATAATATAATATAATATAATATAATATAATATAATATAATATAATATAATATAATATAATATAATATAATAACCTTAATTATTCCATTATTTTAGAGAGAGAGATTTTGGAGAATTGTCATCTAGGATTCCTTCATCTTCTAGAAGCCATTACTCATAGCTCCAGACTCCAAACATGACCCAGTTTCTTGCATTAGAACCGTATTGAGGTTAGCTTTCTGATAAAGAAATTGTTTTACAAAATTTTGAATATTAAATCTGAAAAATTCGTAGAGCACAACATGTCTGAAAATAGACGCGTCTCGATGTTTTCACAATTTCGGGAGAACCAGGAATCAGAATCATGAACCGTTTAGAGTTTCAGAAAGCTAATGTCTAGATTATTGACATATGTTTTTTTTAGAATTTAATTCGAAGTATTTCTATACTGTTAATTTTATAGAACTTCTAGGTTAGAAATTAACCACCGTTGCACAATACAAAATTTGTATGTGCAATAATTTCCAAACGAATTTGAATTCGGACGAGCCATAAATTCTAGCATATTTTTGACACTGAAATCTACAAGAAATCATGTATGAAAGTTGAGTTTGTGTCGGTTGACTTTTTGGTCAACCGATTGCCTCGATTTGCATGCCATGAGTCTAGAGTTGATAAAATTCAGTTCCTTTGGACAAAATTTAGGAATTAACCTAAAAATTAAAATAATAAGATTAAAATAAGATTTTAGATTAATTATTCCAAAATTAAATAAATTAAAATAAATTATCTTTTGACATGGTAAAATTGTAATACATAGGCTATTTGGACTGTGACTTGGACTATGATTCATACCAGCTAAGGATCATAGGCGAGTACATTTTCTGACAGTTTTTATTATATTGATTATCTCTATAATTTTAGTTGTATAGCGTACATGATTTTGACACTGTTGTATACACGAGTTGACATCATCGAGACGTGTCACGAGGAGTCGTGATTGGGATCCATCGTGCTAGCTGGGGAAACGAGAAAATATTAGTAGCTTATAAGATCATACCCAAGTCTATATGAATCATAGCTCACCCATACCTCACATTGGTGCAGCTTGACCATTACATGCCTCATAGCCTGTTACATGTGATTAGCATGACTATTGCTCGCATCATAGCTATCCAGATGGTTAGCCTGACCTTACATGAATCATAGCTAATCATATGTAACAATCCTGATCAGTCCCAAGCCGATCACATAATATGCTAATGTTTCACATACTTAGCTAGATGTTCTTGACATGTATCTCTAGTTTATAGATCTAGTATTCCTTATGTTCTAGTTATTGTTCTAGTACTCACTTATATTCTAGTTCATTGTTCTAGCATGCACTTGTATTTCTATTCATTGCTAGATGTACATTGATGATGATATCCTCCAGTATTCCTTTATTTCAGTACTTCTTTATTCCAGTATTTCTTATTGCCAGTATTCATATCTATCTTGTATTTCTTTACACTGTATTATAGTTTTTGTCAATATACATGGAACTACTGTTAGTGCTTGTACTTCCCTCCAATCCTGACTGGATATTTTTTCCAGACTATGACATAAAGGACTTGTTTCCAGCACATTTGGATGATATTGATTGCAGGTTAGACTATTTATTGTTGTTTAGACTTGTATTGTGTTCATTTATTTTCTTCGATATCTTATCGTGCTCTAGTTTCTGTGATTGAGTACTCCATATTATATTGTGATATCTGTGTCTCCTTATGGAGTTTCGTGTGAGATTGATTAGATAGACTATTGACCTAGACAGCGTTCTACCGTCGATGCTGCGGCGTAGGCTGGACGTACCCACTCACTCTTGCCCAAATTCTGGGTATGGGTCATGACAGTGCATTACGCTAAGTCGGATTGAATGTGGTAATAACTGGTTATATTTTAATTTGTTGGATTTGGGAACAAGTATTGATTTGAGTTGGTTTTATATGCAGATTGCTAGCGGAGTTTGATGGAAATCAGGTATTCGTTCAGAGCATTGAGTAGATCTTGCTTTGCATCGGACGACGGGTTCAAGGGATCGGCAGTATCAACAAGGCATGGTGCTTAACAGAATCAGACTTGGTGAGCGGGCTCTGTCGCTTCTCCTCTACTCCTTCATGCCTAATAATATGGAACACACGTAGTGGATTAAACACTTGGACTGGGAGTTAGAAATTACTACACTGTGGCGTGTATAGAGTGTACGTCATTTGGTTGGATATGATTTAGGGCTTATGTTGATTTTGTGTTGGGCAGTTGGAGCTTGAGTAGGCAGTTAGAGCTTGAGTGGATCATCTTGGTTGGAGCATCGAGGCAATTGGGGTGTGACACAAGTGATACTAGCATTACTTGATACTCCGACACTATTAGAAATTATCAGAGGAATGATGTCTACACAACACCATTAGATGGTAGTACAACAACATAGTCAGCTTCGACAACAAGAACAAAATATCCTGTTAAACCAAGGGCTATAAACGGCTCTGGAGGAGAGTGAAGAAGAAGATTATGGGACCTCATACAGATTCTGTTGACTCAATCCGAGCTATTTTGAAGGCACAGAGGATGCTATTACGACGGGTGCTTGGCTTCAAGATATTGAGACGATCATGGCGGCAGCTTAGGTTCCAACAGAGGAGCAAGTCAATCAAGTCCAATTACAACTATAAGATCTTGCTCGTGATTGGTGGACAACGGAGGAAGTCGTCTTGAAGCATCCTATATCTTGTGATAACTTTAGAACCCGGTTCAGGACCAAGTATTTTGGAGTAGTGGTGCAGTACGAGCTGCAATAGAGATTTATTAATCTTAGGCAATCCGGCAGAACAGTGGATAGATATGCAGTAGAGTTCTGCTGGCTAAGCTGGTTTGCTTCAGCTATGGTGACGACGGAGCAAGAAAGGGCTATGATATTCCAACAAGGACTTCATCTCAAGATTTTGTAATTAGTGGAAGGACATAACTATCAAACTTTCGATGACGTACTTGTAGCAGCCAGGAGGCATAAGCTAACTACCCAGAGAATGTCAGCAAGGACCGGAGGTCGTAAGAGGTCTTATGCCTAAAATATAGGATAAAGACCAGCACCACATACGTCAGCACCAACACTCGACATTCATATTCATGATTTAGCACTACGGAGGACAGTGGCATCAGATGAGACAATGCTAATTTGGCAACAATAGCCGAGACAACATCAACAACGCCCAGAGAATCCAGTAGGATGTACCTATTGTGGCAAAGTAGGTCACACTCAGGATGTGTGCAGGATGGCAAGTGGAAGATGCTTGAGGTATGGGGGTTCAGACCATATGATAGCTACTTGCCCGCAGATGTAGAGGCAAGGAGGACCATACCAACAATTCTCAGCATTGCCAGCTCCAGAAGCAGTTATATATCAAGAGCCAGTATTAGCAGTACGAACGTTAGTACAATGTCTGATGTTGACATAAGCACAGATGTTTCACCAGAGACAATGTCAGTTTGGTCAGCAGGGACCACAACGACAGCGTCATCCTCACGATAGGGCAGCAGCAGCACCGAAACGTGAGCAAACAGAGTTTGGCATGTTAGAACAAATATTGGCTGAGGGTGGTCAAGTCGAGGGTAAGTTTGAGCTTCTTCCAATTTTATCTAT
Source organism: Iris macrosiphon (assembly GCA_036927795.1). Lineage (NCBI taxonomy): Eukaryota > Viridiplantae > Streptophyta > Magnoliopsida > Asparagales > Iridaceae > Iris > Iris macrosiphon. Next base: position 61,715,257 of record JAYESA010000018.1, read on the forward strand.
CTTTGGGTTCCGTATATTCGACAGGTGGAGATGATCTTTCGTCTCACTCTTCTACCTCTGTATCTCATGATACATGATACATGTCATATGTCCGGACTATGAAGGTACATCTTGGACAGAGTCATGTTCTTGACTAAGTCATTGGTACCGACTTATCTCAAAACTTGATCCTTGTTCATTTTGGGAGTCAGCATAGGCCAACGAGGAAGAGATCCTATTTTAGTTGACTCAGGAGACATATTTATCTGTATGCCTCCTACTTTTCCTTTCTCTCTGATTGTGTGGATTGGTTATGCATTTACTCTATGTGGTTGATTGAATTTATTTACCTGTCTATTCCATATTTGATTTGGTTTCCAGCTAGTTGTAGCTCATAAGATCTTATAGTGTATGAGATTGTGGTTCTTGAGTTTTCTAGATCATGAGATTTTTTGCTTGATGAGTTATAGTTCCTGATTTTTCTGCTTAGTTCATGAGTTTCTTGCATGATTCTTGAATTTCCTTGCTTGTTGATCAACTCGACTAGCTTAGCGAATTTTGAGGACACAATTTTCCTAAGGTGGGTAGAGATGTAACACCCGTTCCCATATTTGGTATTCTTGAATTTGTGATATTTAAATTTTTTTTCTATGAATATATTCTTGCTGTATTTTGTATGTTGGTTCCTATCTATATGTTGTACTTTATATGTTTGAATTCATGTTTATTATGGGAGACTACCCGAGACCAATATTGGCAAATGCATGAACCCGTACTAGGACCCGTATGTAGGATGGATACCTGACTCAGTTCACTTTTGGAACCACTAATCCTATTTTGGATGGTTGAGATTTGTTTGGAGAGTATCATGACTTAATCCTATGGCTAACCTCATTTCTCCACTTGGTATATAGTTTTCTCTCTCCTCTCTCATTCTCCCTCATTTCTACTTTCTTTCTTCTTTTCTCTCCCACCTTCCCTCAAAAGCTCCTCCTTGGCCGAACCCTAGCCCAAGCCCTAGCCCTAAACTTGGTTATAAGAAGAGGTTTGTTAGTCCACCAAGGCAAGTACATCTTGCTCAAAGTGGTAAAGTCATAATTTTTTAATTTATATATATATATATGTAGTAATTAAAATATGTTTGATAGAAAATATTTTTCTTGGTGTGCTCATTATTTTTAGTTCTTGGAGTTTTTGGTTTTGATGAATGGTTTATAGTAGATCTGAGTTTTAAGTTAGGATTTTTATGGGTTCTATGCGTATTTCTTGGTTTTGATCTATTAAAACTTATTGTTCTAAAAAACTACTAGTTCCATGTGATAGAGCATTTAATTTCATGCAGTTTTGGCTTTTATTTTACGAGATTTGGACTTAAAATGAAGATTTTATGAAGAAAATAAATTTTTTGAATTTTTGGAGCTTTTTTTATGGAGTTTGTGCTGTTTTGCGACGAAGGAGTTCCATGCGGCCAAGCTAAATGTGCCCCTTCCAACATGACACCTATCTTGTTAGGCACATGACTGTCTCTGCATATGCGCCCCTAAGCTTAATGTATAGAATATTAAACGCATGAGATTTTCCAAAGAGCAAGTGTCCATGCTGCCAGAAGCTCATGCAGCCAGTTATCCATGCGGCCAGAGTGCATGCGGTCGGTTTGTCATTTGACTTAGAAGCGACATATGTGCCTTTTCCTTGTACATTTTTTCGCGCACACATTTTTATGCTTTTATCTTTTCTCTGACACACATTTATGGCATGTCACATCGGTCACTTCTCTGACCCGCATTTATGACCCATCACTTTGCACTTGTTCTGAAGAGTGGACTTTGCCTTGAGAATGTGTCCAGTTTGTCCATGTGGCACATGTCTTATGCGGCGGCCTGTTGGTTCATGTGGCAGCTCGTCCATGTGTCCAGCTCCATGCGGCCAGTTGCTCATGCGCCTGATCATGCATGCGGCCTATCCTATGTACCAGATATAACTATGCTCCCATGCGGCCCTAGTGACCCATATACACGTTTTGTTTTACTTAGTTAATATTTCATGGAATGTTTTTATTGAGTGTTATGTTCTACGTGCTGATCCCAGTGCTTGCTTGTGTTTTGACTCTAAATATAAAGGACTTAGTGAATCAGACTGTGCTAGACATGGCCATGTGCTAGAACCGACTGTGCACATGACATGATTATATGTTGGATTAGACTATGTGGTGTGCTGTCGTAGGCACCAAAAATTAAAACCTTTACTCTTAAAATTATATATAGTAGTGAGAGTAGGGATCATTCCCACGGAGAGTAATTAGTCTACTTTTGTGCTATGTGAAAAAGGATTAGAGAGGGAAAAAGCTTTGAATTAAATAAAATCAAATTAAGAAGAACAAGTAAAATATTAAGAGAAATTAAAATAACATGCATTGGCCTAAGTCAACATTCACCATCAGAATATTAAAACTGATCATAGATGCAAACATATATTGATATGTACTCTGAATATTCATCGTTGGAATTTTTTTCTATCTCCTTTAGCCATAATTAATTAAAAACAAATGATCCAATTAACCTTAACTACTAAACAACCCCAAATAAGCGCTAAAGGTTTAATCTAGTAGTATATTAAACTCGATGAGATCGATGAAGCAAAATAATACAAGCACAAGCAGTTGTAATTAATTTTGTCAAAAGTTTTTCTCCTAAGATCTAATAAAATAAAGAAGTTTATTAAATCTTGGTTGATTCACAAATTAGAGGGATAGAACAATTACGGATTCGATATTTAATTTAGCATTAGATTGTCAAGAATAATAAGCTAGTATGCATCCTAGTCATTAAACAAAATAATCATGGAAATATGCATAAGAAAATATTTGATACTCAAAGCAAAAATCAAACATATAAACATAAATTAGATTTCATAAGTTTTTATTCATTTTAAGGCTTCCATTTTCTTTGACCAACAAGACTTTAGCCGCACATGTTCATGAAAATTTCAAAGAAAGCGTTGGAGAAGAAGGAGAAGAGTGGTGTGTTGTCGTCCCTTTCCTCATGATTTCTACTCCTTTTATACACTCTAAATTAGTTTCTTGAAGCCCACAATATCTCCCCACAAATCCTCTAAGAGTTAAAACACCCCAAACCATAAAATAAAATCATAGAACAAGTAGAAAAATTGTTAATTCAGCTACAATTTTCATACACAACATAGTTAACTCAACTTCAAGCCTGATTTGGTCCATGATGCAGCCAGAATCACGCAAAACTCAAAATAACAAAATTGTTGCTCTATCTCTTAGCTTTCCAAATTAGTTTGAATCAGCTCAATTGGACTTCGGATGAGGGAGTTATGATCATTTTGTTACAAGATGTCAAAACTATCCAGAATTAAAAATTAGCTCCAATTTGCATTTAGTGATTCTAATTGCATCCTGGATCAAAATATACAAATAATGAGTATCTTTAGATATCAAATGAGCATAAATAAGTATATATTAAGGAATAAAAATATAATATTTTATGTTCTCATCAAATACCCCCATACTTAACCTTTGCTCGTCCTCGGACAAAACTCTAATTTATTTTTCCAAAAAGAAATCAAGGTTGTAATATCATAAATAAAAAATAACCAAGCTCTTAAAAATCCATAACATATTATGAACATATATTCTTAAACAACTTCTAATTACTTAGTAAGTATTTTTACTTGAAGATGGAGTAAATTAAATAGGTAGACCCTCACCGGAATAAACACTCAACTCTCATGTGTTTGAAGGTATGTCTTCACTCTAATTCATTCCAGAAGAAATGATCTACTATAAGGTTGCATATCTTCCTATTCTCCACCACTGGAATCACATACATAACATAAATCATAAGGACTTTTCAGGGGTTGTAACATGGCTTAGGATTAAGGTGGAAAATATTTGGGAGTGTAGCTCAAAATCCTTCAAAACTAGTAGAGAAAGAATGAATCAATTCTAACTCAATATATGAGACATGTAAAATCAATCATTCCATTTCGCAACTTCTTTAATTTGGCTTTTAAAGCATTTAAACAATGTAAAACAACTTTCACCCTTTTTTTTTGAACAATAATGGAACTTAGGAAATTGAGAATGAGAGTATATTCCATTTTGTTAGTCATAGTCATACCACTAATTAAGACACCCCCCACACTTATTTCTTGCACACTAATACATATCATTAATTATAAATAATGCTCCACTAGCTTTGCGGCTTGGGTAAAGGTATTTTTTTCCAGGTGTAAAGTTTCTAATGTGGGTTCACAAAAATAAAAGCAATAAGGCTCAAAGGAGTTCAACAAAGGGAAAATTAATTATAAGGTAGGCTATTTGTCTTATGTAGCTTATAACAAAGATGACCTTAATCATGTTTATGCATGCATGTGTCAATGTAACCTCGAAGAGAATCAAAGCAAGTTCTAGAGAAACAAATCCATGGAAGAATATCTCTAATGAAAAAATTGAGACTGATGTGTCAGTCTAAGGGATGAAAACCTCACATGCTTTTGTCTACCAAATTTAGTCACTAGAATCCTCAAGAAATATAACTAGACCAATTAGTTTTAAGTTGAAAAGAGTACATATTCGATCATGTTATGAATTTTCAAACTTAGTGAATCTTTCTCATGACATACAACAAAAAATTATTAAAAACCACAAAACAAAATTCTTTTCTTTAAAAAAAATAAAAATTCCCTTTTTTTTTTAGAAAAACGCAAACTCAAATTGCTTAAGATAAATTAAATCTCCTCCTCCACACTTAAAACTAACATTGTCCCCAATGTATGGTTAAATGCAAAGAAAAGGCAAAATAACAATAAAAATAAGCAGTGCCTTTGTTTAATATTGTCGTTGGCTCGACTTTATGCACACTTGATGTAACTAGGCAAGGATTTCAAGTCTAGAATAGATGCCTGCCAAATATAGGGTAAAGTTCTCTTGTCAGAAATTGGTAACGAAATATATGGAACGGTACATAACTGTGGTCTTTTTGGAAGATCGTTCAACACTGCAGCAGTTTTATGTAAGTTAGTACTTAAAGCTAACTCGTGTTCTTTCTCAAAATTCTTACTAATGGTAATTTTTACTCTCCTTTTTTCCATCAAGTTTAAAAACTTCTTTTGCATTAGGTACTACATCATCATTAGGAATGTTCGTGTCTGCAACACTATTTTTCTCTTCTTCTTGTTTTGACGATGCATGTTCTTCTTTTTCTGGAATGTCAACCTATTTACCACTTCTCAAAATGATTGAACTTGCAGTTTTTTTTGGATTTACTATCCTTTGAGATGATAATTTCTCCAAGCTTTGTGCCTCTAGCTTATTAATTATAGTTGCCATTTGGCTCATTTGATTGTTTATACTTTGGATACTAGCCCTTATCTCCTGTTGAGATTGTAAGGTATTAATGGTAATAGACTTAACAATATCTTATAAAGACATACCAGAATTAGAAGTTTGCCTCGGTTGTATGTATTGTTGCTTGTATTATTGGTAACTTTGGCGATTTTGAGTTTTGAGCTGATTTAATTATGGATTTACATAGCTAAAATTTGGATGATCTCTCTAGCCTGGATTGTACATGTTTACAAAGGGATCATACTCCTTTTGTGGCTGTCCAAGAAAATTATCTACCGTATACACTTGTTCATTAGGTTCCTCTTGAAGTGTTGGGCACATATCAGTTGGTTGTCCCGCTACCGAATAAATCCCACAAGCCTTTGTCGTTTGCATATTACATACAATCATCTGACGAACAAGAGAAGTAAAGCTAACAATTGTTGTTCTAGGAAAAATATTTACCTCATCAGCATGCGTAGATGGAAAATCTAGCCAAGTGCTAAATTGTTGAGAATTGGTCGCCATGTCTTGTTATCAATTTTTTTTTGCTAATAGACAAAAAATTATTTGATCAGAAGAATGAAATAAAGATCACAAAAAGCACAAAAATCAACTAAATTTACTCTCCGACAACGACGCCAAAATTTGGTGTGCTGTCGTAGGCACCAAAATGTAAAACCTTTACTCTTAAAATAATATGTAGTAGTGAGAGTAAGGATAGTTCCCACGAAGAGTAATTAGTCTACTTTTGTGCTATATGAAAAAGAATTGGAGAGGGGGAAGCTTTGAATTAAATAAAATTAAATTAAGAAGAACAAGTAAAATATTCAGAGAAATCAAAATAACAGGCATTGGTTTATGTCAACATTCACCATCAGAAATATTAAAACTGATCATAGATGCAAACATATATTGATATGTACTCTGAATATTCATTGTTGGAATTTTTTTCCTATCTCCTTTAGCCACAATTAATTAAAAACAAGCGATCTAATTAACCTTAACTACTAAACAATCCCAGACAAGCGCTAAAGTTTAATCTAGTAGCGTATTAAACTCGATGAGATCGATGAAGCAAAACAACACAAGAGGTTACATTTAATTTTATCGAAAGTTTTTCTCCTAAGATCTAATAAAATAAAGCAGTTCATTAAATCTTGGTTGCTTCACAAATTAGAGGGATAGAACAATTACGGATTCGATATATAATTTAGCAGTAGATTATCAAGAATAATAAGCTAGTATGCATCCTAATCATTAACAAGATAATCATGGAAATATGCATAAGAAAACATTTGATACTCAAAGCACAAATCAAACATATAAACATAAATTATATCTCAAAAGTTTTTTTCATTCCGAGGCATCCATTTTCTTTGACCAACAAGACTTTAGCCGCACATGTTCATGAAAACTTCAAAAAAAAGGTTGGAGAAGAAGGAGAAGAGTGGTGTGTTGTCGTCCATTTTCTCATGATTTTTACTCCTTTTATACACTCTAAATTAGTTTTTTGAAGCTCACAATATCTCTCCACAAATCCTCTAAGTTATAATACCCCAAACCATAAAATAAAATCATAGAACAAGTAGGAAAATTATTAATTCAGCTCTAATTTTTGTGCACAACATAATTGACTCAACTTCAAGCCTGATTTGGTCCATGATGTAGCCATAATCTCGTAAAACTCAAAACAACAAAATTCTTGCTCTATCTCTTAGATTTCCAACTCAATTTGAATAAGCTCAATTGGACTTTAGATAAGGAAGTTATGACCATTTTTCTACAAAGTGTCAAAACTATCCAGAATTAAAAATTAGCTCCATTTTATATTTAGTGACTCCAATTGCATTTTATATTTAGTGACTCCAATTGCATCATAGATCAAAATATAAAAATAATTATTATCTTTAGACATCAAATAAGCATAAATAAGTATATATTAAGGAATAAAAATATAATATTTTATGTTCTCATCACTATGTGTTGACCCAATTGAGTTGGAAGTGATATTCACCCAGTACCTGCTAATTAGTGGACTAAGATCAGTATATTATTTACCTTTGTTCGTCGGATAGAGTGAGGGGCGTAGTTCTGCTCGGAAGACGATCTCCAATCTCGGTCCTTGTTTGGTTTTAGGATTATGGATCTGCTCTAGAGTGGGTCACATTTTTCCCCTTGCTCCCGTTCAACATCATTAATTAGTAATTTGAGGACTTTACAATTAAGACTTCCAATTAGTTGATTGATTGATAATCTATGTACTTGATTTGAGGAGATTTTATGCGATCAAGTGATTCATTATGATAATAAGATTCAAGTGACTGATTTATAGGCCCGACTACCTATATCCGAGTTGATACTCTCTTTCGCACCGAGTGTGCCACATGATTTTACTTGTGCACCGAAGTGCGATAAACCTTGCTAGATATAATATGACTTTGTGACTCTTAACCTGATTAATATAGTTATCTGATCGGATGGTAGGCCTGATATCCTGACTCATCTTCTTGTATCCATGGTGATACATTTAGTACTTGCTATGCGTACCTACGTGCTATGTGTTACATGTGCACTGAGGTACGACATATCTTGCTACATACTATATGTTACATGTTTTACTATTCTACGCTACATGTGATATTATATAATTTCTCCAGCACGAGCCTTATAGTTAGTCATTGATTATACCGTGGTTAGGTTGCTTGCTTGATTTGTTATATTACGCTCGGAGGAATCTAGATTTGGCTCTCGAACAACAATGTAGATTCGTACCCAGCGTACACGTACTACGGTACATTATCTAAGGAGGATGATCGTCTGACAATGATACAAGATTCCATATAACCGTAGGGTTAATTAGGTAACTTAAATTAGTAGAAGCATTGGGAGAGAATAGAATCTCGAGATCATGTGTGGTAGCTACCGGTAGGACATATGTCCTAGGGCATCATGTTGGTTCCCAACAGATACTGCATATCATCTACAATAGTAGAGTACAATATCTGGCTATATTATATATTATTATATGATTACTTGCGCGGTGGCCTTACGAGGGACCGATGCTTATATACTATGTGCTATACGTTTATTGGCTCGGCTAGCCCGCCTCACCATCAGCATGATCTGAGGGTTCCAATATTGTATTATTCTTCTGGGATAACCCAGATATCACATAGCAAGCCGTAGAAATGATTGGTCGTTATAACTTTACTCTATGTGCATATGCTGGTAGACTAGGGACATGAACTATTCTGGTGCGATATTTTAACCCTTGTCCTTGTTTGGTTGTAGGGTTACTTCAATATGTCACAATAGGTCATATACCGAAGCTGCATATTATGCCTATATCTTAGCTTGTATTATGGCATATGTGTTCTGGATTATATTGATGTGTTGTATCTTCGTCGTATTCATAATTGGTAACTCGTACCCTGTCTCGACGTAGTACGATACCTCTTGTCCTTGTTTGGTTGTAGAGGTATCATACTGCTTCGATAAAAGGTCATACGCTTATAGTTGTGGCACAGATTCCTATTTTATGTACTTTATTGGTTTTGCTTCATTCATTTGTTCTCATTTGTGGTACTTGCTCTCGGGGCCTGACCGTGCTGTTTTTTCCTAGCCAGGTTTAGTAGCAGAGCCCGAGGATACTGTCTTGCACCTGACCGATGACGCACACCAGGAGGATGTCCAACGAAGAACTTGATTGGGTTTCTTCTCCCCCACTATGAGTATTATTTTGTATTACCTTTTGGTGTTTAGCCGACGACACATGTTAGCCTATTTATCTGGACATTAGTTTGTTTATATGATTATATATTATTCAGACCGTGGCTGACTTATAATTATTTACTCTTGATAATATACTAGTTTATCATTCTGTATAACTGGTTTCATGATCATTCTGATAAAGCGTCAGGGACGCCTAATTGCTTTATCTTACATATTCATTCTTATTATTTTTTGGTTGATGATTGAGACATAGATGTTCTTGACCTTAGGTGACTTGATTATAGTATGCACCCCCTTATCTCTAGACAACCTTAGCACATTGCGGGTTACTTCGGTATTTCGTAAGGTATGGTTGGTTGAGTCACGCTCTCGCTCTCCAGTATTCTGGTTCTGGGGCGTGACACTATACCCCATACTACAGACTGCAAGCCTGAATCTATCAAACCATGCTCTCGGAGACTACTTTATCCCATACAAAGACTTCTTTAATTTGCATACCTTTCCAGTTGTTTGTGAAGTAGCAAAACCTGGTGGAATCTTCATATACACCTTCTCCTGGAGATCCCCATGCAAAAAAGAGTTCTTGACATCTAGCTGATGTAGTTGCCAATTGAAGTTGGCAACACAAGACACCAATCCTTATATAGTGCTCATCTTTGCTACTCGAGCAAATGCCTCGTTATAGTCGATACCATAAGTTTAAATGTAGCATTTAGCAACCAATCTGGCCTTGTACCTGTCAATCTTGCCCTATGGAGTCCGCTTAACAGTATAAACCTATTTACATCCAACAGCACACTTTCCAGCTGGCAGTGGTACCAGCTCCCATGTGTCGTTCTTCTTCAAGCCCTGAAGTTCCTCCTGTATGGTACTCAACCACCTAGGATCTTGCTTAGCTATCTGCCAGTTGTTAGGTACAAGCACTGAATGCAATGATGTAAGAAATGACTTGTATGCAGGAGAAATGTATGCATATGAAATGTAATGTGCAATGTTAGTATCCTAAAT